>OZ007589.1:362589299-362899299 GCA_963931845.1 Maratus michaelseni
TATAAATTGGCAAATCTTTTATTTTAATTATTACAGGCTAATTAGGTACCCATACGTTGAAACACAATATACAGAATCATTTAAAACAAATACTCAATATAATCAGTAAGCTGTATGCATTGATAATGAATACCATACAATTAAAAAAAAAATTATATAATATATGAAAAACATTGAGAGAAAACACATCTATATAATCACATGTCTGTTGTACTACAATCTGTATTATAAACATTATAATCTAATTCTCACATGAATTATTTTCTCTTGAGCAGAAAGGAAAACTTCTTTATTTTTTTATATATATATAAAGAAAATGTTATGTTAAAAAAAAAATCTTATCATTCTTACTAAAACAATTGTTTTGGAATATGTGAAAAGGCTACATTTCTGAATGAAAGATATTCTCAATAATAATATATTTTCTTAAAAGAAACAGATCGAAAAAATGAAAATTTGTTTTCTTCTTTCGATACCAAAAATTTAAATATCCATCTATAAAGTCAAACACAAAACCCTTTTAAACTGCCTGCCTTGGAATGGACGGGGTTGGGAAAAAAAACAAAAAAAACAAGGCAGAAGAAGAAAAAGAAAAAAAACAGTAATCTTTTCTCCCTCTAATCCATCACCGCTAAGCGGAAGGATAGAGAATGACAGCTAGATGACCCTACCTGTGGACAATGACTCATCTCCCTACCTTCGGATTCAGTTGTACCCAGGGGACGATTTGCGAAATGATAAGCCGTGTATTAGGTATCTTTCCTCACCTGTGGGTGACGTTTACTAAACTCCTGTATTACTGACAGTGGGGAAAAAAAAAAAATCAGTGAAACGATTTGATTGCACGTGTGTCTGTGCAGATTTTGGATTACTCGCCAAAATTCAGCTATCTGTATTTTATTGTTGAAATAAGATTACATGTGTGATTAAAATAAAAAAAAGTCGTGTATACCCGGCTTGGATTTAAAAAAAAAAGGGGTATGTTTAAATCTGTATATCTGTTTAATATTTTCTATAAAAAAAAATCGGTACACGTGTAACGTGGTCAAATCCGTTTGCATCGCACTATCTTCTCGTCAATTTATATATTTACTTATTTATTTATATTGTGTATAAAAACGTAATGTATTATAATATATATATTTTTTTAATATAATATTGATTTTCTAGTTACAATTTAAGTTAGCGAGAACAAGCGAGCGTTGCTTTGCACAAACGAAAATGTGCATGCAATTGTAAAATATTTATTTAATTATTTATTCTTCTTATTATTATTATTTTAAAATATATTAACGTGTAAATATACATATTTAAGGAATCGAAAGCGAGCGTTCGCTTTTCTTTTCTCTTATTATTTTTTGTTTTATAAAATATTACATATAATAGTTAGAAAAAAAAAAGATTAAACAAATTCTTTTTTTTTGTAAAGTTTGGAAATTTAGTTAATTAGAAATATCTCAGCTAAATGCATTATTAGATGCTCTGCGCAGATAGTCTCAATTTCGCCTGCAAAAACGAGACTTTAACATCCAATAAATTGCTGAAATGATCATTGACATGTATCCAACACCTTTTTATTATTATTATTTTTTAAGTATGAAATAATTTACCTAAATATTTAAGGTATAAATTAAACATCCAATTTATGTTTTGTAATAATTGAAACGTTCAATGGTATTTTTTTTTTATTTTTTATTTTATTTTTTTATTTTTTTTTTTTTAAATTATCTGAAATGTTAATCCTTAGGGACAACTAATAATTTTTTTTTTTTTTTTACTTGTTTGTTTTATAATATGAAATCGTACGATTATTCTAAAATTAAAATTGAAACGCGTTGTTCTAACCCAGTTATAGATTATATCAAATATTAAACTAAAATAATTTTGTAAAATCTGACCGATTTTTTTTTTGTTATAATAATTCAAGTGGATTCGTCAATCCGTGGCTTTAAGCAAAGGATGAATTATTATAAATATTGGTCAATATAAAATGTTGTATTATTATTATTTATATTTGTGTCGCCGAGTGAATAGATGTTGACTTGTAATTTTAAATCGATTAGTTATATGTTTTGTGCTACATATAAATACTTTTATTTTCACTTTTAGTAGAGGGGGTAAGGTTATATATTAAAAATTTTTTTTGTTTTGTTATATAAATTAGTATAAAATGGGTTTGAAAGGGTGATACCCTGGCAGGGCTGCCTCTGTTTTTATTTTTACCGTAATTATTATTATTTTTTATTTAACGTGCATGTTTGTTCATAACTCCCTCTGACGAGCCAAATCCCTCAGTAGTACACTGTGTAGCAAAGAAAAAAAAACTTGCAGTATCCTCCCTAAATGATTTTTTTTTTTTTTTTTTTTTTTAAATAGTAACCTGTCCTCAATGTACTGTAAATAAACAATAATGGAAAATTATAAAATGTGTACTAAACTAAAGAAAAATAAGACATCTATAAACGATAAAAATTTAAAATAAATATATACATATTGCCTCGACAGCAATAAAAGAGAAAAAAAATTTCTCGCTTCCCTATCTAGGAATTTATGTGTATAGTCTGTGATTCCACTTTCGTTGGTGAGAATAATTTATTTATGTGGCGTTTAATAGTCGCTTTATCTGGGAATGCAATTTCCTTTAATAGGTAATTGTTATTCCTAAGCTTCCTTACCACCTCGAATGGTCCCAAGAATTTTGGCTGAAGTACACCTGGTTTACCCACGACTTTTAAGTAGCATTCTTGTCCCGTTTGTAGAAATTTTACTTTTTGGACTGGAGTACTGTCGATGTACTCCGCCATCATTTTTTTTTGGTTTTGTAAGGCTAATTTCTTTATTTCCTCAATATGTTGGACTCTATTTTTAACGTAGGTTTTGACAATTATGTCTTGGTCGGGCAAGTGTATGGAAAAAGGAGTTCTTATTTCTCTACCGAAAAATAGAAGTGCCGGAGAAAATCCCGTAGCTCTGTGCGGCGTACTGTTATAATTAATTTTAAAAAAATCAATCCTGGTATCCCATTCTAAAGAGTTTTTACACATAGCCACAATTGAATTTTTTAATATTTTATTACTGATTTCACAGAGCCCATTACTGCGTGGATTATTCACGGACGTAAAATCTAGGTCTATGTTAAGAGAATCCATGTATTCTTTGAATAAATCAGAGTGAAAATACCGGCCATTATCCAATTTTATGGATCGCGCCAATCCGAAATTACTAAAATAGCGATTCAATACATTTAGAAGTGTTTGTGATTCACAATTGCGAACCGGTACAGCCTCCAAGAATCTTGATGTGGAATCAATAATCATAAATACAAATTTATTTTTGCGTAGCGTCATTGGAAGCAAACCAATTAAATCTATATGCAAAACTGATCCGATTTCTTTATCTTTGATTATTTTTTGTGTGGGAACTTTAATAGTTTGATGTTGTTTAGTCGTGTTACATGGTATACATTTAGTACAATAATTCTTTACATCCCTGTACATCCCGTACCAGTAGAATCTAGCTTTTATTATTTGATAAGTTTTAAAAAATCCGAAATGTGGTTTATGAGCTTCCTGTATTATTTCAGCTTTAAGTTTATCCGGAGCAATTAACAGTTCATTTGTATCAGAGCCTGGCTTTAATATTAATATTTCTTTTTGATTGAGAGTGAATTTTTTTGTGGTTTTGTTTTGTTTGTCAGTTTTAATTTTGTTTATTATTTTATTTAATTTTTCGTCTTCTAATTGTTGTAGTTTAATGTTTTCATCTGATAGAGCTTTGTTTACCGTAAACAATGAATTTTGCAATTTTTCTCTTGAAATTATATTATTAATGTTCCTCGAAACATAATCAGCAGGATTTTTAGATCCCTCGATATGCTGAAAAGAGTAGTTAAAAGGGGACAAATTGTCCAACCACCTTGCTACAATGTCTGGTTGCTTTTCCAAATTTAAAAAATACGTTAGCGCTTTGGAGTCTGTATAAATATTAAATTTTCTCCCTGCGAGAATATGCTTGAAATACATCACCGCTTCATGAACCGCCAGTAGTTCGAGTTTGAAACTGGGGTAGTTCTTTTCGGGATCCCTTAATTTTCGCCCAAAATGTTCAATTGGCAGCTGTTCTCCGTCGTATTCTTGTGCTAAAATTCCAGAAATAGCTGTTTTAGAAGCGTCTGTGATTAAAATGAAATCTTTTGAGAAATCCGGGGGTTTTAATGTGGGATTTTTAACTATCGCTGCTTGGATTTCTTTGAAAGCATTTTCTTCTATGTCAGACCATTTAAATTTCACTTTGTCTTTAGTAAGATTAATTAATGGGTCAACTATTTTAGAATAGTCTTTAATAAGCGATCTAAAATAATTCGAAAGACCAAGTAGAGATTTAACTCCCTTCTTATTTTTAGGTTTAACTAAATTTTGAATTTTATCTATGTTTCTTTTTGAAGGAGAGTATCCTTCGCTGTTTAGGGTGAAACCGAGAAATTCGATTTCTGACATACAGACTTGTATTTTAGTAGGCTCAATAGTTAAATTATTTTCAATAAAAGCTTTAAGGACTTTGTCTAACAGATCTAACATTTCTTCGAGTGAGTCGGCTGCTAGGATCACATCGTCAATAAAATAAGCGACTTGATCTTCATTAAAGTGGCCCAACACTTTATCAATTAATTCTGCAAACACCGCAGTACTGAGTCGCGTTCCGAAAGGCAATCTTAAAAAGGAGAATTTACCGTGCTCCGTTATGAAAGCTAATTTTTCAGTGTCTTCTTCACGTAAATTTATTTGGAAAAACGCACTGTGTAGATCCAGTACTGTATAATATTTTTTTCCACTCATTCTCCGCAGAATCTCTTTAATTTCGGGTATGGGGTACGCATAATTTTGAAGTATTTCATTTAAAAGTCTATAATCGACCGCCATACGATATTTAACTTCATTAGCCTGTTCGTTTTTCTGCAAAGATTTTTTTTTAACGAAAATAACAGGGAAAGCGTAATCAGAGTTGGATTTACGAATGATATTTGCTCTCAAAAGTTTTTCAATTTCTTTTTTAGCATACTCCTTAACATTGTGTGCAGTTTTGTATGGTTTAGTCTGCAGAGGATAATTATGTATTAAATTAAATCTTGGGACGACTAATGAAGATTGTCCGAGTGTATCGTAATTCTTAGAAAAGGCATGTGCATTATTTAGAAGTATTTTTTTTAATTTTTCTGCTGTGTCCGAGTCTAAATGTTGTAAATTAAAGTCGTCTGATCTAAGTTCTGCTTTTCTCCGTTCACGAACTTGCTCTAAATTCAGATTATTAATGTGCACTACCTGCTTCGTTACTTCTTGACCCTCAGTGTCAACTGATTTTATTTCAAAATGTTTAGAAATTTTGCCAATGTTCATTCCCTCTGTTAAGATTAATTTTTGTTGTGATTTGTTAGTGATTATTATATGAATTTTATTATCCTTGGCAATTTCGTGAATTGATGTTTTATAATAAATTTTCATATTATGTTTAATCGGTTCCAAGAGTATTGTATTTGTAGTTGCGAATTTATCTGGATCTAATAGTAATGCAACAATTTTTTTTTCGCCTGGTAGTAACTCCGTTGTCTGTGTTAGTTTTGCTGTAACAAAATTTTTGTGCGAGATACGTTTTTTTTTCTTTTTGCGTATTGTTTCTTTATTTTGATTCTCATTAGAGTTAGCAGTTAAGTTACTTATCAGACTTTGAGGTTCATTTTCTAGAAATTGAAGTGCAATGTTTTTGTTTTTTAATTTCATGGTTTTATCTTCAAAATCTAGGATAATATTATTTGTTTTGAGGAAATCGAATCCCAATAGCATATTGTAGTTCCGACCAAAATCTTGAGTTGTAACATAGAATGCCCCCGATACAAAAACGTTTTCCAATTTGAAAGTTAATTTAATGCATTGCTTAAAAGAGATTGTCGAATTTGTTAATGTTTGAATTTTTACCTGGTTACAGAGATTTTTATATTTTACGTGTGCATTCTTTAATTGTTCGAACAATATAGGTGATGCCAAAGTTACTGCCGCCCCACTGTCTGTCAAAGCATTAATCTTAACACCATTAATTTCAAAAGTAATAATCGGAAGTTGAGAATTGTCATTACTTTTGACACTAGCAATAATTTTGTTATTTTTTTTAGACCCGCAGTGAGACTTACGCGGGTGCCTTGTATTTGAGAATGTAAGTCCCGACTTTAGTTTCCCTTATTGTTACTAGAATTCTGATCATGATCTTTATCTTGTTTATTGTTTTCAAATGTCTGCTGTGAATTATTTTTTTTTGTATATTCATGTTTTTTATAATTATTTTGCTTGTAGCCCCCTCTATGCCCTCTATAATTTCTTCGCTGGTCATATGATCTCTGTTCGTTGAAATTGCCTCCATAATTTCCGAAACTGGGATATGATATCGGCATAAATTGTTGGTGGGGTGGGGGTGGTGCATAGTACATGTACTGAGGAGCAGAATATTGCATAGGGTTGAAGTTTTGGTGCGTGTAATTTGGGGTTTGCTGAAAGTTTCCCTGAGCTTGTTGGTTTCCCCCTTGATAAAAATTTGGTTTTTCGATTTGAATATTCTCAGGAATTTTTTTATTTTCGTCCACGTAATCACTGCTGTTTTGTTCGTTGCCCTTGTAAAACCAACAATGTGGGTTCGTATGGGATGTGGATTTACAGTACTTGCAAAACCTAGTTGTATCATTGTTAGTGGCATTTACCTTTAATTTTATGTTATTTAGTTCGGCGGTTAATAATTTTATATTCTCTGCACTTTCTACATTGAGTTTAAGCAGTTCATTTAACAAATCAGAATCTTTAGTTTTGGAAATGTTGTTGATGTCCTTTAAATTGACATGTGAATAAGCCTCCTCTAATTTTAAGGCTATGTTGCACGCTGTTTTAAAGTCCGGCGGAGAGTTTTTTCTTACTTCCAGACTTAAATCACTACGAATTGATTCCAAAAACTGGGATAATTTGATCATTTCCATGAATGTAGAGCTGTTGTTAGCTCCTATATCTTGCCCACTTTTTTTTAGATAAAGGTCTGCTGCCGCATTAAATTCTAATATAAATTCGTTCATGTTTTGTTCCGGTTTTTGTTTGAGATTGCAAAATTTCTTTTGCGCTTCTAGAAATGTGGTTTTGGGTTCGAATAATTGTTTTAACTTTGTTTTAAAGGTTTCTAAGTTCTGTTCCACGAACAAATTTTGATCCCTCATCAATTTATCTTTAGCAGGTCCTACAATTTTCGCCTTTAATATAGTTAATTTAGAATCATTATTCAATTCAGTTTTATTGATGAGATTGTCAAATTGTAAGAAAAAATGGTTAATATTTGCTTCCTTTTTTCCATCATAGTATGGAATCAGATTAATTAGGCTATCTGCATTTGGGTTGTCCATTGTAGTAATTTTAGGAGTAGCTTTTTCAGAATTTATAATTTTCTTCTCTTTCTTTTTTTTTTTATTATTATTACTATTATTACAAATAATATTAGTGTCTACAGTTTGATTATTTAATTCGCGTAATTGTTGTCTAGTTTTGACACCAGTATCTATTCTACTAATTCTTTGACTTTTACGCTTATTCATCCAATTAAAGTACAAAAATCATAAAATAGAGAGAGAGCAAAAAAAAAAAATTGTTTAACATAAAATAAAAGATACCCAATGGTGAATTGTTATGCACTGTTCGAGAAATTAATTATATATAATATATATCATTTCAATATTTGAGCATTATTATATATTTATTTTATATTTGCTGCTGTTGCAGTATATGTAACACAAGTCATATTTTCAATTCTTTGTTAATACAAATCAATCCAATAACACTTATTATTATTTAATATATCATTATATATTTAGTGAGGTACCCAAAAAGAATTGCCAGGTATATGCATGTTACAGAGTGTATGAAGATTCCCCAATGAATGCTTAAATTTTTTTTTTTTTTTTTTTTTTTTTTTTTTTTTTTTAATTAGTTGTTGAAAAGAGGAAAAAAAATTTTTTCAAAAGAATTAGAATTAAGAACATTTATGTTAGCAAAAAAAAAATTTTTTTTTTTTTTTTTTTTTTTTTTTTTTAATATTGCATATATATTTTTATATTTAAAAAATTATACAATAACCTAAAGTTCTATTTCTAAAATTAAATTAATATATTAAAATAATTTAGAAAGAGGTAACGGTACCACTTCTCATTCGGTAAACCCTATGATGGAATGCTACAGAGTGATCAATTAAATTATTTGAATTTAAGTCTGACTGCATAGGATTTACCACTATATTGCTGTTAATTGATTCATATGAGTATTTTAAATTATCCGAGACGTATAGTATTTATTTTGCACCTATGACTCTAAGGATCTGATATGATAATTTATACTTAGAAAATTTTATTAGACAAATTATCAATTAATTATAGAAAAGAAAAAGTTGCGTTGTGAATTATTTTTGAAGTTCGGATCCTCTTTGAGCCAATTACAATCATCAAAGGTTACCTGCAGAGAGTTATGTAACATTAAATATATAATGGCTTATTTTAAAACCTAGATTGTAATATTAAAGAAAACATTTCCTAAAATAAAAGACTTAATATTAATTCAATAAATTAAGTAAACAAAAGGAAAACTGACTAAAATTAATTGAATATAAAATTGAGTTTATTTACAAGGTAATTATAAGCATATGATTAAAAACAAACATGAATGTTTTAAAAAAAATATTCAATCCTAGTTGAGAATTGTATTCTCAACATTTATTTTCTGAGAATTACAGTTTATCTTACTGAATTAAAAAATTCGATTTTGAAAGGCAGAGTTCCATACCCTAGAAGTATTTATTTGATTAGCCTTTTTATGTTTAGATCGGGGTAGGATCTTCATACACACTTAAATTCGTATTATTAAAAGAATATAGCTTAATTAAATAAAATGGAACAATGGTGAAGGAAGATTGTTTGTTACCTTATATTACTAGATAACGTTGACAGCAGGAGGTAATGGCTGACGCGTTTTCGCTTTTTCTTAGCGCGTACATTTCCATCTATTGGCACACACACTCAAAATCTGTTTTTTTAGTTAGAGAGCAGTCAACCTTCTACTTTTCCATCTTTTTTGAATCTCTACTCTCAAGAAAAATCACATTCTTTTCGTGGAGCAAAAAAAAAGGGATGGAACCATTTTTCCCTTTTCACATAAAATTAAGGCCTTATACGTTTTAACTTCTTGAAAATTTGCATGTTTCGGCCATACCTCTGATTTTAGAGAGATGACCATTGGCATGCGGGAGAAATTTGGTACTCCCCTTGAGTGTTTCATAGGTCCGTCGGTACAATAGCGATTCCTCTTGACGCCGTGCTGTGTCTGGGAGGTAAAGATGCTTTGACTTGTGAGGTCTTCGTGCCTATTTAAGCTCTCATAAATAAATGTGTCATATTATTGTTCTGACAATTTTCTCCATGACATTTTTATTAGGTGTAGTTAAATCATTCGTGGGAACGGAAAACCAAATATTTCCTTGACTGCCGTGGTTCACTTTGTTCCACAATTATCTATCTGTATGCGCTGATCCTAAAATGGATCATTAATTTGTATTGTTCACTGTTCACTGATTAAAATGATACCAAATACTCTGCTAATATGCAGAAAAAAAACCAAATACTTTTTTTTTTATAGTGTGTGCTAGTTTAGATCTAGATGGTGGTATTTCTCACCATCAGAAACATTTTGATAATAAGTATTTTTATTACTCGCTCTAGAATTGTCAACCACGGGTTTTCCCTTAGACGTATAATATAAATCAATTTCCCGAGATAATTCAATGGGAGAAAACCACGATTCTGCTTGTCTAACATTTATAAAATACATGACATCTTTATCAAGCGTTTGACAAATCTTATCGGAAACTATTAACTGTTTTAAAGTTTCGAAATCTGTCACATTCCTCAATTTTAAATAATAATCCCAACTCGTTGTTAATCGGGATGCAAATTGTACATATGTTTCATTAGGATGACGTTGTGCTTTCCTAAAATGTTCTAAACAAGTCTGGGGGGATGGCTCAAATTCTCTAAGTACTATAGCCTTTACTTTTGAATAATCTTCTAATTCCCCATCTTTAATGTATGTAATTACGTTTGTTGCCCTTTCTCCTAACAGATTTAGTAGAATTTCCGATTTATATTTTTCTGGGATATTTTTAGAAATAAATGCTCTTTCTAACGATGAAAAAAAATAACTCCAACCTTCTGGTTTAGATGGAATTTTAATCGTTAACGTTCTTACACTTTTAATCAGAGAGTCTAAAGATTCTATATTATCTTTTTTCTCGAGATCACTTAAATTATCATTTTTAGTTTCTGCACGGGCCTTAGCCAACTCAATTTCTAACTTTGCATGTTCAATTTTTAATTTCTCAAGATCTAGTAATTTTGATTCCTCATTTTTTCTTTCCTCAATAAAACTGTTTGCTATGTCTTCAACCAGTTTATTATCTGCTTTATACTTCGAACTTTCCTTTATTAAATTTATTAAATCATAAATAGTTAATTTCGAATCTGATATATCTATGTCTAATTCAGCAGCAATTCGCTGATAATCTTCTTTTTTTGCACCTTTAAACATTGTAGTATAAATACAATTCACAATAAAATAAATAAAACTGACGTACCTTTATCTATTAATAAATCTCCAAATCGAATAATTCCACATTGGAAAGATGTAATCCATTTTCTCTATTCTCAAATTAGTTCAATAATAAAGAATATCAGCTCTTTTCTGCGTAAAAACATTCATTGTTTATTTTTTCGTATTATACGAAATTCTCCGGGTTAATCGAAATTATTTTTCTTCTGGAATCAAGAAAAACTTCATCAGAATTCTCAATCACAATATTTTGTACTTCAGTATAAACAATACGATGATTTAATTTTAGTCTTACACCTTCTAATTACTTGATAGAATTCCAAACACCATTTTATCTTCTGCAGACTATTACCGAAAACATAAACATCGAAAATTCTTTTTGTTCTTTCTCCGGCTAGAGGAGACCATTACTATGGATACGCCGATAGCTCAATTAATAATAATTATCACAACGAAGAAAAAACACACAATCTCAAAATAAATTAAACTCACTTGCGGACTGTAACTCATTTAATTTATCACAACACTAAATAAACTAGTCGTTGGGGGCCACCGTAATACTTACCCATCATGGATATGCATAATGTAAAATATTAAAATAAAAATGTGTAAACTACTTATAAAATGCATTGCAATTCAAATAAAATCGTGGCTTGATGACGTCATAAACTTTAAAGGCTCGATTACTGAATTGCTTGAAAGAGGTTTTTCCTTATAACTCCAAAATTAATAATCCTATTAACTAGCGGTTTATTGCATCTGATTAAGCGTCAAATTTCCAATTAAAATATATCTTTAAAGTCAAATTTGGATAAAATACAGGGTCATGAAAAATCGAAGAGTGTGGAAATAGGATTCCAAATATCTCGGCAATTAATTATCCGATCGACTTCATGCTTTATGCAAAATTTATGTTTTTTTATTGTTTTTTATATTCATTTCTTAAAATAAACAATTTCGAAAATTTTTATATACCTTTTATCAGAACGAATATTTCGAGAGTCAGAAAAAAATAGTTCCGGTTAATCGAGGTTATTGAAATGAAATAGGCTTCTTCCCATTATTACATACTAAGTACATACCAAAATGCAAGTCTCTATCTCAATTTTTCCGGGAGATAGAGCGTTTACAGACACACACACAGACACACAGACGGACGGCAAAATCTTTTTTCTAAAAATATGTTTTTCGGAATCTCCAGTGTCTGAAACGTGTAAATCCGTCAAAATTTTTTTTTCGATTTTCAAAACGATTACAAGACTTACCCTATACTACGTATGATGGGTAAGTAAAATGGTCGAGAGCCGAGATTTACACAACTCCTCAGATCGGCATCTCAAACCCAACTCACAATTACAAGTTTTTTGTTTTTTTAAACATTTTACATAGACGGCGCTTCTAGCGGCAACAGCTATGAAACATATTTGTATTTGATAACCTTACATATTTATCTTATACGCTTAAAAAAAAATAACATTAATATGAATTTTGCGTTAAATCAGCTTTTAAATTCAAAAATTATGTGTCAAAAAAACACGTTTAGGACGCTTAAAGGGTTTTAAACAAATAAACTGCAATATTAGTAGTATCATTTTTTCTTCGTTCTTAGTCGTTTGACTGAATACAGTGGGGTTGATTTCCCTAACTGGCGATACAATTAAGCGGTGACAACGGAATGCTTGTTAAACCCAAAAGTCTGATATTAGCGATAAAAATGAGCTGCGCCGCCAGACGACTGGTTGCGCCCGTCTGGCACGTCAACCGCCGTAGCAAATTATTGAAAGTTTTTATGAGTAAAATTGAAATATAAATTTGCATTTCATCAAAAAGTAATAAATAAGTTTATTTTCGTTGTCAATGATAAGTGAAATATGGAAGAAATATTCATTCCTGAAGTGATTCGTGCCTCTTTCTAAACATTTATATTTCTTTCAGCTCTCAAAAATCATTCCACCGTCTGTTATCAAAACTTAAAATAACCACTAGAGTGCAAGCGTAGTAGAAGTATAGAAGGTTCGCGCTAAAAAAACATTAGGAAGGATTTTCCAATCTAACAAATTTTTAAGTGAGATTTTTCAAATTTTAGTAAGAACTACAATTTTTTCACTCTACAGATAAAAAAAAATTATTTCCTTAAAACTTGACAATTATGCTATTACACTAGTAATTGACGAATAATTAAAACTAGAGTTTGGTGATATTTCATTTTTTTTTTCTTATTAAATTTTATTGTTGCTCAAATTTTCAACTTCTCTGATCTCACGTAAAATACGAATGAAATTACTAAAGAACGGTACGACTTCGATTTAACGATTTCCTCATTTTAATGATCCGGATTTACCTATATTTCATTCTGTGGTGAATGATCCTCGTTTTAAAGATAATTTTCCTCCATTTAACGATAATTTTGATGACTTTCAAAAATGTTATATGCATTTTAAAGTTAGAAGAATTGTCACTTTTTACTGTTCGTTGTTTATGTATTGACTGATGTTGATGATAAAAAGTTTCATTTAGAAGAATTTGAAACATCAGTTTTGTAAGACATCTCTAGACTGAATTATTCATTTATAGAACTATTTATCGCCTGTTCCCATTTATGAACTACAGATTAGTCAAAAGTTTTGTGAAAATACAGGATATATCCGTCGAATTTATATTCTGATTCTGACACAGAATATCGTAAAATCTCAAAAGTTACTCCAGTTGAAGGAAATGATGTAGTAGATACAGAAAACAATAAAAAAAACCCTTAATGAAGCTTGTATAAATCTACCTTAGCTACTATAAATCTACCCTACGAAGATACCCTAACTTCTATATGGATTGACATTTATATATATATTTGGAAGAACTGAAAAATTTATTTCATCGCTCATATTTAAGAAAAAGGCAAAAGTCAATGTATTTTTTAGCTTTTAAAAAGTATTTTTATTGCGTAATTTTTTTAAAATTTAATAACCTACATTTATGTAGTTTTAATGTATTTAGTGTGCTCCCCGATTTAACGATAATTTCGATTTAACGAAAATTTTCAAGCTACCATTTGCTATCATTAAACTGAGGTTCGATTGTACTTAGTTTTAATCGGTTTCTGTATATATTGTGAGGGTTCTATCTGTATCTGTATATTTACTTATCAGTGTGCTATCTCCTCAATTCATCACTGTTTGTTAACACTTCCGAGACCATTTGGCGAAATTCATGACATTTCTAGACGAGTAGATTTTATGCGGGAAACCGAGCAAAAGGATTATATTGTGAATGGTATTTCTAGAAATATTGCGGGAATCGCGCGAACACTGTCTTCTATTAATAATAATATGAAATGAAATCATATATGTTTCTGTAGAAAGAATTCTTTAAAAATATATGAAAGCGTGGTATACGCTCTAAAAAATTACAGAAGCATTTTCGAAAATTTAGAGTAACATCGTGGACAAGGGGCTAAGTAACTTCCTTATCACATATTAATTTATGTTTCATATGAAGGTAGCGCAATGCATAAACATACACAATGTCACATATATAAATGATGAATGGATATAGCCGTACATTTGTGGAAAATTTTCTCTGCAAAACCTAACAAAGTCTTTTTACAACGATTTAAGCCATAAATAATGAAACAATTCTGTCTTTCTGTGTTCTGTTTGTCAGTATGAGTTAATATTTCTATATTTTGTTTGCAGAAAATTTTATTTTAAGAAAAAATAAAACTGAAAAGATTAAGAATCTTCTACTTTTTCTTAAAAACGAATATTTACCATCTATGAGTGTATACTATATATTTATGTATGTATTTATGTATGATTTTTTTAGTACAAGAATAAATGTCGGTGAGTGCATTTGCGAGTACCAACCCTTAATAGTTCAGATACTGTACCCTCATAATAGCTGATATACTACATGATGTAGTATATTAGCTCCTTATACTGATCGGCTTATCCTACTGATACTGTTGATATTGCTGATCTCCATGATCAGCGCCTGATCGGCTCCTGATTGACGACCCCTTGTGCAGTATATCAACAATATTATAAGATTTTAGAAGGTTAATATAATATGTCCACAAGTTTCATAGTATGTTGTTCAACATACGTAATTCCCCGTAAAATATATTTGTTTCTAATTATTTAGCCTGGAAATGTTTAAACATTTTTAATTTTAATGTACAGCAAGTTGAAATATAATTTAGTACGTTTCAAATCACTAACCTAATTCAACACTCAAGTGCCACGTTTTAAAGTTACTCTGATAATATATTAATTGCTAGAAAATATTTTGGAATAAGTATTTTTTGTGTGGGATTGATTCATACCTTGTTAAATGAAATCTATTATTCATCATAGTTGTAACTTCATTCTTATTTGTAAAGAAATTACGCAACGCATGATGCAATAATGTAGGCGAATTACATATTTAAAATATACAGTCTTGAATAATTTTATGACACATTTTTTCATAGAAAAATATGAAGGGGATAAGCAACTATTTAAAAATAAATAAATTAATTAAAAAATACACCTGAATTTGGTAATAAATAACTGTGGTAAAAATTGAAACTTCGAAAAGATATTTTTTTGTGGCAATGAAAAAATGCTGAGAAAAATGTTGAAGTTCCTTGTCTCAAAGTGCCCAACAAATCCTATAAAAATCACAGTTCTCCTTTTGAAGCTGTGAAACCATACATCTGCCAACGTCCCCACATATTTTAATGTAATAAGAATTAAGAATATTATCTTTAGAATTATATCTTTCCCAAGGTAGTATGGTCAATCACCGCACTCGTCTAATATCATAGACTGTAATAAATAAATAAATAAATTGAAAATTCTCCTGATATAGCATAAGTGTTTGTGATTCAAAGTAAATTCAGTGCATAAGTTGTAAGAAGTCCGGGCCAGGATTCGACCCAGGGATTTCTTGGCTGAAGCTGCCAATACTCTAGCAACTGAGTAATCCTGGACAAATCTGACAGATCTAATTCACCCAGTTAACCTTGTTAATCATAGCATCTGGTCTGATATCTGAATCAGCTCAACAGAATAAATCGCAGGTAATGGGAACTCCAGTAAACGCTGGATTACGTTACATTAATTTTGACACAATTATTCAAATTGGCAAAGAAATTAATTAAGGCATAAAGAAATCATATTCTTATATGATTTCTTTACCAATTTGAATAATTGTGTCAAAATTAATCTAATAAATTCAATGTAACCTCCAAGCTACTCATGGTTCCAGAAGCATTTTATTTATCTTCAAAAACTGTTTAAATAATGACTGATCAGGAAATACAAAAAACAATAGGTTTCCAATGTTTTCGTAAAAGTTACTAAAATAAACGTGTCCCTTTGCTGCCTGTAAATCATTTATCGTATGTAAATCGTTTGTATAAGACATTTTAAAATTTCGGCGAACTATTACTGAAGTTTTAAACTTAGTTCTTCTCCTAAAGGTTTCTGAAAATAATGAAAGATTTCTAGAATCATGGGTACATTGAATTTCTCTAAACGTTTCATCTACATCGGGAAATGCTTCAGCAATATTTTACAATGTATTTTCAGTACCTTACTTGAAGTTATTTGAATCCTGGAGTGTTATTTATGAGCCAAAGCAAGAAACAACATATATTTAATCAATCTTTTGCCTGCGTTTTGACTATTGACCAGCGTTTTTTATGCAAAATATCTACTACTTTTCCTAACAGTTATCTTCACTTTATTTAATTGAAGAAATTCGAAATTAAGTAAAGTGAACATTACTTTTTTTTAATGGCATATATTTTGAATATTTTTTTAATATTAGCGAAATCAGGAAACCCTGCTATTAATGCTATTCACCAATTTCTAACAGATAACAGCACTAGCTAGTAACACAGTAGATCCAGAACTGATTTAACCCTTAACTGCTTGTGACAGGAATTGTCGCACAACTACTGTCTGTGAGCTATCTCTAAAAACGCTTGATTAAAAGATAAATAAAAGGCTTGTTTAATCAGAAAACCCTTCTATTGATGCTATTCCCTAATTTCTAACAGGTAAAAGCACTAGCTAGTAACACAGTAAATCCAGAACTGATTTAACTCTTAACTGCTGTGACAGAAATTGTCGCACAACTACTGTCTGTGAGCTATCTCTCAGAACGCTTGATTAATCAGGAAACCCTTCTATTGATGCTATTCACCAATCTCTAATAGGTAACAGCACTAGCTAGTAGCACAGTAGATCCAGAACTGATTTAACCCTTAACTGCTGAGACAGAAATTGTCGCACAACTACTGTCTGTATGCTATCTCTGAGAACGCTTGATTAAGAGATAAATAAAAGGCTTGATTAATCAGGAAACCCTTCTAGTGATGCTATTCACCAATTTCTAACAGGTAACAGCACTAGCTAGTAACACAGTAGATCCAGAACTGATTTAACTCTTAACAGCTGTAACAGATATTGTCGCAGAACTACTGTCTGTGAGCTATCTCTCAAAACGCTTGATTAAAAGATAAATAAAAGGCTTGATTAACTCATAAGATATGTTTTCTGTACAGGACTATTATAACTAAAATTCAATTATTCAGAAGTCTCAATTATTCAGAAGTCTCTTGCGATAGTTCTAGGACTTCAAACGGAACAAAATTTCACTACTATCTGTAGTCAGAGCTTGACAAATGCGGTCTCCAGGTCACCACTGGCAACCAAGTTTTTCTATCTGGCCACCAAGTTATTTAATCTGGCGTTTCTGTTATTATTATCATTAATTTTTGTAGAAAAATTGATTTAAGAAGTTGACCCTAGAACACAAACGGCATTTTTTTCTCTTTTTCGACATTTTTAATTTGGTAAAAATAAGTTCAGCAAATGCAAAAGATATCAAAATAATAGAAAGATTAAAATAATAAAAACAGAATTATTTGACTGACTTCGACAGGAAAATAGGCAAAAATTGTTTGTCTGTCTCACTATTTCATCGATGGCCCCTCTCATCAGATACAGATTTTGTAGCACTCCTATTCGGACATTAGAAGCCTTCGGCAACCAGCATTTTCCAAACATGTCGGTTAATCCAGCTTTTACAAAATTTCTCTTTTTTTTTTTTTTTTTTTTTTTTTTTTTCCACAGATAAATAATTTGGATAAATTTCATTAGAAAACTGGGTTTATATTATCTTTCTAAATTATGTAACAAGTCCAAAGTATGTAACTAATAATCCTAAAATTATGCTTGTTATTATTATTTTTTTTCAATTAATTCATAAAAAACATTTGTTCTTTTTGAAAATCAGTGTCGGGGGGAGGTGGGGGTAATATTTTTACTGGCGACTATAGAATTTTCTGCTGGCTACCACATTTTATCAAATTTGTAAAGCCCTGTCTATAGTTAAACGGAAAATTTGAAGTTGAGCTGTGAAAATTGAAAAAAATCAGTGGTAGATGAGACCGCTAACAGCATTAAGGGTTAAAATATTTTATGTTTGGTACTAAGTAGCTCCAATATGGTCCAAATAACCCCAAGTTACAGTATGTGAAAACAAAAAGAGGGGCAATATAATTTTCTCAATCTTCTGATACCATCTCCATACAGACTGTATCCATCCAGATGTGACGTAAACGTGGACTTAAACATTACGCCCCACGTAGGCATTCTTTAGTAATCGTTTTTGATCTTTGATCAAGATCAATGATATTTTTATTCTTCAAATGTAGTGATAAAATTAATAGCAATATTTAAATTATAAATCTTTTAAATTTCAGCAACTTATTTATTAATTGCAGCAACTAATTTAATAATCGCTTACAGCTCAAAATGCAATGCATGTACCAAAAAATGAAAAAAAAAATCTAATCACTTCAATTTTTTCTTCTTTTTCATGCTTGGAAGTGTCAGGCGGTTATGTTTAAATGAGTATAAAAGCAAAAATATATATTTTTAAAGCACTCTTTTATAAGCATTCAATGTTTATCTTTAAATTACTCTATAACTTTATGACTGCAATTCATGTTGTTTAAAAAAAATTTCGTTACAACACATTAATTTGTCAAAATACAAAATTTAACTCAATGGAGGGAAGGACTAATCACAGCAGCAAGTAGTAAATGCCTTTGGCGGCATCTTCACATGTTCACTTGAGGATTTTTTAATGATCTTAAATATTTTATCGACAGTATGGGAAAATAAACTTGAACACTACTTATCGCATTGTATAATCCTTTAACATGCACTAAAAGAACAATAGCTAATGAATTATTAAATCATCAGATCAAAATTGTTTCCCGTATCAACATCAAAGAAGCTCTTTCACGGTTAAACAGACCCTTAGGCTGATGAGCAATTAACTTTTACTTTTAGCATCAACAGAACGTCGCCGCATATTTTTTTGACTGCATCCATCTGAGTTGTCACTTGTAGCTATTAAAACTTACGTTAAACGGTTCTAATAGTTCCGTTTAATTTCTTTTTTCTGGATTTAAGTATCGGTGCGAGACATCTCAAGGTAACTCAAAAGAGGTGTGTTAATTTTAGCAATTTGATAATGCCTCCTTGATTATATGGTTTGATATTTCAGTAACACTATTCTCAAGAAAATAAACTTATAGCTGGGAGATAATTTCTCACCTCGATACGACAGAAAAAAGTATATCTAATTGCAATATAAAAAAAATGCTAGAATTCGGAGGTGTATTTAATTCTGGAACGTGATGGCATAGTAATTAGTTATTTAGTTAGAAAACAATCTCATAATGAGAGTTTTTGTGTCATAAAGACAACATGAAACTTTATAAAGTTTCAAAATACATCAAATTAATTCCCAGTTAATCTTTTAATACTTTTCAACATAGTTGAAAATTGTTTATTATTTATGTTTTATTATTAGTCCGAATGTTTGCGTTCTAACTTTGGTAAATATAATTAGTATGTATTTCGTAAATATAAGAAATTGATATATGTTATTAAAGCTTACTATGGCATGTTCTATATATGGCATTGTTTATTATTTATGTTTTATTATTAGTCCGAATGTTTGCGTTCTAACTTTGGTAAATATAATTCGTATGTATTTCGTAAATATAAGAAATTGATATATGTTATTAAAGCTTACTATGACATGTTCCCTATTGAAAATGGAATGCGTAGCATTTATAGTTCGGTCACAAGGGCACTCATAAGAATTCGAATACATTGGGGATACTTACGGAATATATTTTAATGATGTTATACTACTTCAAACACTACAAAACTAATATAAATTATTGAAAGTAATCGTAACATAAAATGTATATTATGGAAAATAGTGCGTAACATTTATTATCCTTTCCCAGGGACACACACAAGCATTCGATTACGTTATTCTCTACATGCAATGATTTTTTTAAAGTGTATTTTAACGATGTTACATTGTTTCGAACATAATGAATTTGATACAAGTTATTGAGATGCCCAATAAGATGTTCCCTAACTATAGAAAAGGGTGTCCTCAATATTTTTTACATTAATGGGGACATATGCATTTCATATGCATTTTCAGTTGGCAGTTCATCTCTTGTATAGTTACAAAGACCGGCCTGTCAGATGTATATTCAAAACACATAAAAGATACTGGCTGAAATCATACTTCAGTATTTTTTCAGACATTTCTCCCTCTTGATTCTTCTGAAATGCCTCCTCTTTTGTACAGGGATGGACACCAATTAACAAAATTTAATATATCGTCCATCTAAACAAGAGTCATAGTATTTTTTTCTTTTGGTGCATTTTATATTAACGAACAACACTGTTTCACACGACAGATTCCATCAACCTTCTTTCCGCTCTTTTTATAATGAAGGCAACTTTTCTTATGGAGAGGTCATTTCTGAAAGGACACACGTTCATTGACAAGTGCTTTTAAATAGATATCGTAAGAAATACTACCTATTACATTTTCCCCTAAGCTGGAATTTCTGAAAAAATTTTGAAGATCTACACCAATCATGACACCTCATGACACCCCCAATTCAAAACTTTATCTATCTATCTATATCACTTTTTTATGGACACGATAACTTCCATAATTCTGCACAAATCTCTTCCAAACTGATACATAAAATCAAGGGGCATAAAATCCCGGTCAAGTTCGTTAATGGGTAAAACTAAACCAGGGGGGGGGGGGGGGCTTTTTGTAAAAACAGAAAAAACCCATAACTTCTTAATTTTGATACATATCAAATCCGTTTAAAGTTATTATTGCTTCTAGGAAAAGGGCCAAAAATTTATGTATAACAGATTTTTGATTTCATTAAAAATGAATGGGGGGGGGGGGGATAGGGGTCTCAGAAGAAAAATTTCATAACTTCTCGTCAATTGACAATATATCAAATTCGCTTAAATTTATTTTAAATCGTCTTAATATTATCTACAACTTATATATGGACAAGTTTTTTTTATAAGACCAACTCTTACAGCAAAATAAATAAATAAATAAATAAATAAATAACAAAAAAATCCCTGCTGGCTCCGCCTACAGACAGAGGTATATTTCGAAGTAGGCGGTCAGTGCCTCATCATGGCAAATAGGCCTTTATTCTGCAATGCCCAATCAACAGGCGTCCCACGGTCTGCGTCTTCGAAATATACCTGTGCCTGTAGGCCGAGCCGTCAGGGATTTTTTCAATATGGAAAGTTGTTTTCCTCTTCCTTTAAAGATAAAGAAATTGTACCTGGAGCCCGGACTAGTACACATTCTTTTCAGAAGTAATAGAATATGGGGAAATATATCATATTCTTCCATAAAAATCATTTTTGACAATTTTGGACTAATGCCTTTTCTGGAATGACTGATTCAATTAGTTTTAGCTTTCTAAAATCTAAAATTTATTCTGTTTTCATTTACTACCTAAGCAAAATATACTTATTAAAATAATATTTGATCAAAATATTATATATTAATATTCTATAATTGATTTTATCATCATCATTACTAATTACCGTTATATGATGACATTTCTTTTTGGAGATATGTTTGGTAATGTTTCTTTAGAAGCGTCTTGAGTCCTATGCTCTTCTTTTTCCAAAAAGTCTGGTATTTTTAAGGGTTGTAACCTCTTTGGCAGACATATCTTTTTATATTTCGCTATATGTGCTATGTTCTCGCGTTTATTCATTATATAAGCGAATTTCTCACTTAAATTCACGTAATTCTCAATTAAATTTCTTTCTGTGGAAGGAAATTCGCTTGGAAAATAAACTATAATAATTTGGCTAAATTGAGCTTTTCTTTGTGTATTTTACGATAAAATGTTTATCTTCAACATTTCTCTCTATATGATATGTCTTTTGAATTAATTTGCTCTGTACCACCAGATACCATACCATTATTTAAAAAAAAAAATCCCATGAATTTTATCTTAATCCAGTGATTTTTGACTGTCTTCGACATTCGCTCTGTCAAATTCTACAATTTCTGGAGACCTTTTTTTATCATGTGTAACCATTCAATAAAAAATACCATCAATCTCATCTTAATTCTCTATCATCTATCTTTAATCATCTATTAAATCTCTTCTTATGAGTTTTTATCTTTTTTGTAATAAAAACTAATATGAAAACAATTAGTTAAATTTGTAATGTGAAATTATTCTTTACTCTATTTGAACTTTCTATTATTTTTTCCCCTTTTAGTTCAAGATCTTTCCGTTTACTGCTATTTTAATTTTCTTTCTTTTTATTTTTCTTCGCACATTAGCTCGATATTGCTGTTCAGTACGTTATAGACACACACATATGTAAAACACGGACAGGGTATTCACCTGAAGACGGTTGAAAAATTCTAAAGGTTGACGACCTCTGATATCCATATTGTACTTAAAATCATTTATAGTGTTTACCAAATTGCATGGAATTGAACAATAAAGAAGTAAGAAAGACCTTTTTCTTCGCTTTTAAGTTACAAATACATGTTTACAACAAAACTATATTTGTCTCTTTTTTTACCAAAAATATTTTCTTCGACCAAAAATGATCAGAAATACGCCTACAAACACTATCACTTTCATGTTTACCGCTTTAAAACATACCAAACAACACCTACTCAAATTCACAAAAATATCTCACGCGTTGTTTACGTCATTTTTCCGGACTTTCTAACACCTTCCACTTATGACTGCAGTCTCTTTGTGGACAACAATACGAAGATTTAAGAGGCGGAGCTTCAATGTAGGAAATTAGTACAGAATATACACTACACTTCGCTGGTGGTCTGTACTTAGCGGCGCGATAATGAGCGATAAATTAAAGGGTACTGAACGATTATGTCTAAACAGTGTTTGTTACCATACACGCGAATTAACACGCCCGATCGATTTGGTGGTGTTTTTAAACATCCCGAGATCATCGGGTACTACAATACATAAGAAGGTATAACTCTCATTAACGCATTGTAGTTAATACGTAAGAAAAGTGAGGGTTTAGAGATCGTGGGAGAATCTTTGATAAAAGCAGTCGAAGTTCATAGAAAATTACATCAAGAAACTTTTGGTACACGAGGCTGTCTGAAGCTGTGGTGGAACAAGATTTTTTTTATAAAAAGTACTTTGAGTTAGTCTCCAGTTCATGTTTAAGCTTAAGAACTTGTAGACTGACACTATGATCGACTGTTTGTGTGAAAACATTTTCCAATTTACTCATCCAAAAGGACTTTCGAAATGCTGTTTTGTAAATCAAGTAATCCAAAACTGATGCATCAAAATTTTTATTGGAAAATATTTTGAATAGTTTAGTCTTCAATAGATGTTTATAACTTATCTCATTTTCTTTAAAACTTGTAATGTATATTGCTGTAGGAAAGCGTTTCTAAATTTACTTATTCATTCAAAATGATGTTCGAAATCTCACTAGTACATAAAGCAGTCTGTTAATGGTGGATAAAAAAATTTCAGAAACTTTGAACTAGTTTTTGACTTATTTTATAACTAATCTTGTTTGGGCAGGAACAGTTTAAGAAATGTTGAAAAGCATTGTATTAGAGGATTAAAAGTTAAAGGTGTATTTTTCATTTTTAATGCATGAAATACGGTTTTAGCAGTGCAAAAAATATCAATGCAGTATTTAGTACTTCTTTGTTATATTACGGCAATTACAATTACTCCAAGTTGCAATCAATTTTGCCAGAGTCTTAGCTAAGCTCGTGAAGCGCGAACGTAGAGTGCACGTAAATATAGAGATATAAAAGTTGCATTAAATAATGTACTATTTTATGTTTATAAGAATATAATATATTATAACAAATTCATATCAATGTTTCATAATAATGTTTCATAACAATGTTTCATAACAATGTTTCATAACAATGCTTCATAAGAGTAACAACTTTTAAATTTTCGCCTCACATCATATTTCTGAAATTGGCTTAAATATTTCATTAAAAATATGTTTTCCCGAGATTTGTCTCCACATAAATTCTTTAAGATATGATTCGAGGTAGTGGCGAGCTGTGCTTCGTTGTTTTTTATTGCTCCACTTAGCAGAATCCAACATTTTTCGAACATGCTGTGCGTGGACACACGTTGTTGGATCAGCAAAATAGTACTTATGTTTCACACTAAATCGCTTGTAACCTGCTTTTTCAGCGTACTTACATTTCTATTTGAAATTTGAAAGAGAAAGTACTCGCCATTTTACCGGCGTATTTCCTCCAAAAATCCACTGTTGTGGAAATAACATGTTGCTGTTCTTTTTTCGACGTAAGAACACACTGTTAATTTGTCAGTTTTCTCTCATTTTAGAGTGAGTTTTGTGTAAACAACCAACCCTTGCCACGATGTGAATCGAACCCGCAATGTTCCGTTTACTGAACCGGCGGTCCTGACCACTACGTTAAGACTGGAAACGCCGATTCCTCAAATGTTGCTACTTAGTTTAGTCGCTTTTTAATATGCAAAAACTTAAAGGTTCCATGGATTTTTTTCAAGAGTTATTACAATGTTTTTAATATTTTCTTTTCATAATTTTCAATATTTTGCTTTATTATTTGATGCCCTATAACAGATAAACCAGATAAATTTTAACTTATTGTGTATTATATGCGTAAAACATTGTATGATTACATCCTTTTGCAACAGTACATTTTCTTTTTTTCAACATATACTTTTTAAAAATATTTGTCTGATGATCTATTTATCAATTCCAATAAAAACAATAATTATCTTAAGGAGACGTATTTATTACATGCTATTAAAATAATTTTTCGTTATCTCTTATTTTAAAAAACTTACGTAAATAAACAATTTTATAATAAATCAAATTATTATATTTGAGCTATGCTGAGAACTTTTGTGTACGGTTCTGTCAAACTGAATAGTTTTAATAATATTAAAACAAAAAATTGATTTTTAAAGACAATTTCGAAATTAATGATCTTGTGATAGGTAAGTTTAAATTTGTATTTATTGATTTAGTTTAAATTAATTTAGTTTAATTTATAAAATTATAAGCTAAAGAAATAAATTATAAAGTTAATAAAATTTTAAACTTCATTTTTATAAAAGTAAAGAAAAAAAATATTAACTACTTTTATAAATTTAAGGAAAAAATTATAAACGTTGTAAAATTATAATTTATAAAATTAAAAAAAAGTTAATTTAATTCATAAATTTATAAGCCAAATCAGTTTAGTTTAATACAAATTTATATAGCGATAACTTGCAGAGATATTATGTTATTAAACCTTTAAATAACCCAATATTGCCTCACGTTAGAAAAGTTTAAAAAAAAAAATAGTGATAAAAAATGTCCTAATTTTGAAGCACTATCAATAAAAATAAAAAGTAGACTAAAACAATTTTTTTTTCTGTAACTTATAAAAATAAAATCGATTTCTAAATATTTCATTAAAAATTATAAATATTACCATTATTTTCACAAAAAATGACCGTCTAGACATGGCCCCGGTTAGAATGGGCCAGCCCCAGCATGTCGAGCCGGGTCAGGCCTGGATCCTTGAAGAACACTAGTAAATACAACAATCTTAATTCACATTTCAAACAAGGCGATTTCTGTACGCAAACCTCTAAAAGTTATTTACGGAAATTGCACTGTTTTGGAAGAAATACGGACATTGTACTGTTTTGAAAGAAGTACAGACAAAATCCATTAAATTTACGGAAAACTTTCTGCATATTTACGCATTAGAAATCTCCTTTACGGAACTAATGTCATTTATGGAAATTGTACTGTTGTTTTGGAAAATGAAACTTCTCTGTAAAATTTCACGGAAAATCTCTTGTATTTTCACGGATTTTTTTTAGAGTGTACATACACTGAAAAAAAAATTGTTGATTTTACGGTATACGCGGCAGAGTATTACTGCTTATTTTACAATTTATCACTGTTAATTTTACGGTATAATACTGTCAGATGGGATGCGAGTATTATACCGCAAAATCAACATTTTTTTTTCTTTTGTAGTGTAAATCCTAAAGCAGCTATGAACGGTATTCTCGAATCAATGAACGAATTTTCAACACGGAGGCCTGTTTCTTCTTTTTTCAATTTTTAAATTGCATCTCATTCACATAGCTTCATCATTAGTAACATACAGTTTCATATCATGGCCATTTTCTTATTGTTTGTTGTTGGGTAAAAGTCTTCACTTTTGAAAAAATGAGATTGCATCTATCTCAGTACTACGTAAATCAAAGATAGTTTCCCTATTTATGAAAATAAATGCAGGCGATTAAAGAAAAAACAATGCAGATACAATTTAAAAAAGTGTGAAATATGTTCTAGAACATCACCGAAAAATTAATATGACGATAGCATAAACACTTGTTGCCTTTCAGGACTGCAAATATTTGACGAGATTTTACAACCTAACTTGGCTGTATATCTCTGTTACTTGGCGATTCACTGTTGTAACAAAGAAGTATCCAATATTTTAAAACAACACAGCGTCTCAAAACATAACGTTTAAATAAAATATAACTTCATTACTAATATTATTTTAATTTCATTACCGTAGACTTGAAATAATTATACTTATTATACCCCCCGCTATTGCTTTCCAACGCACCAAATTTATATTATCTCAGTATCTTTTGAAAGTAAATTATTTTTCTCAATAAACAGAGAGAAAAAAACTGTGAACAAAACAAATAAGAAAAACATAACGGGATTCAGTTTTTATGAAACATAGCGGAAATATGACTCCCGAATCCCATTAAAATCTCTGATCACGTACAAACTATATTTCATTTTTAGGTTCATCAGAAAACACATTCATCAGCTTCTTGGACAAATAGAGTAATATCCGTTGCTACACTTTTAACGGTAGCCGGCATCTTCTGTCTTGCACCATTATTTCTGATCGTGGCTGTTCGTGTACTTTTAACTTGACAACAGGCCAACTATCGGGGTGTGTTAATTAGTTATTGTTACACTCCGAGTACAACAATAGGATTGATTGAGACGTTCTATGTAAAACTTTGTCTTTAATTACCATTAGCAATTTACTGTTGAAAAGAAATTTTCTCACGATCTTCATGTCTTGGGTCTAAAAATCACGATTTTTGTGTTAAAAGAAATGGGTCATACTAATAAATTTCGCCAGGTACCGTATTTATTTAGAGGCAACTTGATATAAGTGTACACAGTTATTGTTCTTACCTCAAAATAAACACAGTGATTACTTTTGCTTAGAAGAACTTCGAGATAATTATAAACGTGTCTGGGGTTCTTTATTTACAAACTTTATTGCTAAATCGTACTGTCGGTCAAAAGCGAAAAGAAGGAAATTGCTCTTTTATAGTTTTTAATTACTGGATAATAACAACTACTAAATAATTTTAAAAAAAACTGGTCTTCTGAATGCTACCATTCTAAGAAAATAAAATACCGTTATTTTTAGTAAGTTTATTATTTAAAAGGAACTTGTAGAGCTTATAAAATATTTTATTAAAAAAATTAGGTGTTACGAAACTTTCTCATGTTCTTCAAAAAAAAAAAAAAAATTACTGCCTTAGAATTCCAAAATTTCGAAATATGATTTAAAATTCAACAACAACAACAAAATAATAAAAAAAATAAACAAGAAAATAAATACCCTTTCTCATGTTTCTAATAATATCATAAAAAAGGGATTTTATTTTATTTTATTTATGTTTAATATATTTATTTTTCTTTCCAATCTGGGAAATATTGTCTAACCCTTTAAGGACCGAATTATTTTTCTCAATAAAATATAAATATTGCGAATCATACCACTTTTATATTATAGAAACTTAAGAGTTACTTTATCATGGTGTTTCTTGCATCAAATAAAGTGAATATTTATCCTAAACACAAACTGGTGTTACCTTAAAACCTGGTGTAAGAAACGTAATGTTGCGAAAACGCAACGGCAGTCTTTAATGGGTTAAGCTATTTGAATGCATCATCACATTTACCGAACAATTACAGTAAAAACTCCCTAAAGCGACCACGCTCCGTTCCACTAAAAATTGGTCGCTTCAAGAGGTGGTCTCTTAATAGAGGTCACGTTTACATATAGTTTTAGGCTATCGAAAATAAGGTAAAAAGTTGTGTTATGAAAATTTACCTTTCACATTACGAAAAAATATTTAAAAAAATAACTATATCAAAATGAAACTAAATTCATAAAGTTATAAACTACAAGGATTTTAAAAATATATAAATTAATGTTGGCTGTGATTTTACAATTTTATCTTTTACAACTTTTAATTCTAAAACCTTTCGAAGGTCAGTGAACAAATGCAAACTTTTTTCGTCTTGAACAGATAATGAATATTCCATTAATCTATCTATTTATTTTAGAGTTTTCTGTGCGGAGAGAGCAGGGACTGTCCGGCACACCAGACTCGTCATCAGAATTGGATTCATTGCAAAGAAAGGCACAAAAGGGATTTAAAGAGTTAAAGGTTACCAGAATAAAAAATAAATCTAAAAAATATAACATTAAATGTATACATATTACATGTTTCCGAAATTTCAAGAACAATGCGAAGCCAAGCTAAATGTCAAACGACCAGGAAAGAACGGGATTTATTTCCGTTCTTCAAATTGGTCGCACATGGAGGGCGTTCCACTGAGAATGGTCTCTGAATGGAGTTAAATTAAAATTGAGCCTATAAGGAGTAAATCTCATTCCATAAAAAAATTGTCGTTGAGGGAGGTGGTCGCACAGGGAGGTTTCACTAGTTACAATAAATAAATTTTCAGAAGTGGTGAATTCCGCGATGTTATCTTTTCTGTTTTCTTCCTTTGAACCTTGAAAAAAAGTTTAAATTCAATCGTTTGAAGCACTGTGCCTTTTCAATTTGCTTTTATATTTTCTTTTTAAAATTTTGTTGAGTTTATTTTCTGAACATCTTGCAAGTTACAAATATAATAAAATCTGTTTTTGAAATAAAAACAACAAGCAAACAAACAAACAAATAAAGCTGAAAATAAAAGAGAATGAGAAATGATGGGGAAACAGAAAATGGAAATTGAAGAGAAAAAAGTAAAATATATATGAATGAAGAAGTGAGGCTTGATGTAATTTAACTTTATAAAAGTTGCTTAGAACTTAATTGTAATGTT
The DNA here is from genome assembly GCA_963931845.1 of Maratus michaelseni. Lineage (NCBI taxonomy): Eukaryota > Metazoa > Arthropoda > Arachnida > Araneae > Salticidae > Maratus > Maratus michaelseni. The sequence continues at coordinate 362,618,539 of OZ007589.1, forward strand.
TACTTTTTGTATCGATTTATTCAAGCAATTGGAAAATAATTTAGAATTTTATATTGCGATTGGAAAAAAAAATATATAAAGCACGAATAACTATTTAAGTTGCGCCATGACTTAAGAGTTGTTGGATTTCGAAATTTCAGTGAATAATAATTTATAGGCAAATTTTTTGATATAGACGATCGTAGCGAGATATTTCTATTACTGGCGTTGGGCCATTTTGCCAAAAAGACCTGCAAACATACACATGTATATATATATATAAATGTATATAATACAGATTTTATGTATGGATACAGTTATTTTATACATATATGCTGCACATATATGTATGTATATTAAAATATGCCTGTCTGTTTGTATTTCTCCGTTACTACTCCTAGAATATTGAAAATTGGGTGAGGAGATTAACGCCAATTATCCCCCATGTATCCGAGAATGTCACATAAGGTTAAAATTTGAATTAATTTTTGAGATATTATTATTACTATTATTTAATTTTTAATATATATTTCTGTAATGGTGGGAAGTAAATTATTCTGTTTTTGTGGATAAAAAGGAGAAATGGGAAAACGATAGGGATTAATAGTTTTTTTTTACGCCAGTATCTTATTAAAATTCAAGGGAGTAATTATTTTCAATTTAAATAGACGGTGAAAATGAATCTTGATTAAATTAAATTTTCTAAGAAAATTCGAAGAAATAACACATATTTTCACATATTCAAGCTTTGTGAATGAATTCGTTTTACAGAAACAAAAATCGTCTGCCGACATATTAACATGATTACATCGTAGATTTTTTTTTTATTCAGCTCTGCATTCAACCAAGGAGGGAGATTTAGACTCCTTGCATTTAGGTGGACAATTATTGACCACTAAAGAATTAAATTTAAATAAAAAACATATACTATTTTTAATTAATTATTTTTGAAAGATGGCAGTTAAAACGTTTTACAAAGGCACTAAAAATAAAATGGTTTATCAGGTAAAAATGACAATTTTGTTTTAATTGAAAAAACTGTATTTGAGGTGTTACATTGCTACGTGCTTCGGTAATATGATCTCGTAGACAATCAATATTGCATTGTGGTAAGCTGTACACCAACAGATTGAACTTCCAATGCTGCCGATGGTACAATGGTACATTTACCCTATTTAACTTTATTTGCTTATTAAAATAAGTTTTACTCAACTTACATGCGTTATATTAGTTAATTATTAATGTGCATCCAGCTTATAATGTCACATTTCTGTAGTCGATTAATGAGGTATATAAGCCGGTGATCGAATACCGGAAGAGTTACATATCAGCGCCCCCGATAAAGTTATTTTTATATATAAACCATCGTTTTATATTAAATCGAGAACTCTATATTTTTGTAATTGACTTGTTTTCACTACCTTCTAAAGTTCTCGATATATAATCTATAACTTTCTAATTTCTTCACTAGGGGGCGCTTCCTGTGGCTGTCATATGATAGTGCAGAGTCATTTTACCATAGAAAGACACCTGTCCGATCACTCTAGCTTTATCTGTTCAAAAGAGTTTTGAATGTATCCAGACTACTATTTTCACCCTGTATAGCAGTAATAACAAACAATATTTTTTTAATTTTTCCTAAAATGTAATGCCACAAGAGTATTAATTCGGGAAAAAAAAAATTCTACAAGGTCACAGTGCAAAATGCAAACTACAGAGGAAATATTTCTTTTTTCTCCAATCACTGTAGAAGAATGTTACAAGTGGCACAATAATTGTAAACGTTTCTAAATATGAGCACGTTTTGTAGCTAAGTAGTTCATGTCGTGATGCGGTTTTTAAAAAGTGATTGTTCTCTTTCAATAAGCATTCTCCTTTTATTCACTCATAACAACCTCTTTCAGTTTCTATCTTTCTCATAAAAAAAGGTACAATGCTAAACAGTAGTTTCGCACGAACAATCAAATCAGTCAAGATCTTCACTTACACGCGCTTGTCAAAAAAAGGGAGAGAGATCGGGGAGCAACAAGATAAAAAAGTGACGTTTGTAGCACTTCCGTTATTCACCATAACCTCGAACAATGGGTGCAGACACCCATGCTCAATTTACATACAGAATAACAGACTTCCATCTCAACCAATCAAAATCTTCTTTTTTTGCATCAAGAACATGCAGTTAAATTCAATTATTACTCGAAGGTGAACCCCAAGTTATAAAAACATCCCTTTCCCAAAACCCCTACGAACATCGGGTCATATTCAGAGCTATAATTATTATATAGTTAGATATTCTTTTCTGCAAGCATAGTCCCCGTTATGCAGTAGCTACGGAATCCATTCATCTCCTTTGAGGAATGATGTCAAATATGGGGAGAATAATAATTGCTTAGATGGTTCCATTTTTGCACAGTAGTAACCGTTTATGGCTTTTTTATAAACACGTTTTGTAGTTACCGTTGTCTTTTGATCTGGTTATTTATTGATAAGGAAGGAAATGGTTTTCAGTATATCAAAAGGATAGCGAAAATTCAAGACTTTCTTTTCTGGTTAAATTTCATTGAAATGTACAACTTACACTATTCCTTCAGTTAAAAAAGATTAATGAAAGTTTTAAAATACTATCGCTTTCTCTAAATTCTTTGGAAAAAAGTGCTTGGATGAGACTTTTTTTTTTTTAATTTCTGTTCTATAATATCCTTAAATTTCGTCGATATATTTAAAAATCAAAATTCATAAATCAGCCCAAACATCCCCCCCCCCTATTTTTTATATCCTATTGATCTAAACCAGTGGTTCCCAACATGGGGCGTACGTCCCACCGGGGGGGGGGGGTAATTTGACTATTTAAGGAGGCAGTTTCAAATTTGTTACTCACCCATTCGCTGTGAGGTTTTTTTATTTATTTATTTTATTATTATTTTTTTTAAGTAATATTGTAGACTAAAAACTAAAATAATACATGAAAATTTTTTTTAAAGATTTTTTGTTGAATTTTAGAATAGTTCCCAATAAAAATTTGAAAATAGAATCAAAACCAGATTAATTATATGAAAAATTTTAAACGAAATATATTTTTTTCTATTCTAGTATTAAAAATTTCTATAATTTTTCTGTTGCTAATGTAATTTTTTTTTTCATTACTCTTTCGGTTATTTACTGAATGAGACTTGTATTTCTGTTCCATCAGCTATATGTCACATGAAACAATTTTCCCTGTAAAACTTGTTAAGATCATATCTAAACTTGACTGTTTAGAACATATTTAACCTAAAAAATATTTGAAATATCTAAACCTGGTACTACCAACTTTATAAAATTTATAAATCTTAAACAGCATAAAGATATGAAATAGGCAAGTAACAAATATCTATCTTTCTAGTGCAGTAAATAAATATACGATACAGTAATAAATATACATCATGACACATACATTTGAAATTTTAAAATCAGATAATACATGGCAGTTAATTAACGATAATGGGGAAGAGAAAACATGAAACTACACGGTAAAAGAAAAAAAAAATGTTAATTTTACGGTATAATACTGGCAGCTGAGATGCCAGTATTACACCGTAAAATCAACATTTATTTTATTTTATTTATTTATTTATTTATTGCAGTGTATGTTTTCATGGAGAATTATGGCTATACTTAATATTGATAAAGAAGAGAATGTTGAAGTGCTTTTTATTTAGTGTGTTATCCATAGAAAGGAGATTTAGTATCTAAAACTTTTCCACTTAACTCTTAATAAGTTAATAAAATGAATTATAAAATGCGTCAATATTATCAGTTTTAATGCTATATGTGAGAATATACCATTGGTGAGATTGGTAATGATATATGTGAGAATAGAGCTCCAGTGGAATTCTGGAGATAAAAATGAAGACCTTATAACACCTCTGTTTAGCACTGTGATAAGTTGGAAAGGAACAACAAAACTTTTTTGACATAAAGATGGCGATGTTTAGCCTCATTCAATTTCTAGAATAATGCTGAAAACATATATGTGACAAAAAATTCCCTTTTTTAATAAGTTAAAAATATATTAAATGAATAATTTTTGTAAAGACTCTGATTGTTATAACTAAACACTTTTAGTATACAAATTCGGTTTTTAAATTCAGTAATACGGAAATAATATGACAGCATCTTAAATATGATGTAATCACCATGGCAACCTAGAATCATTACCTATCATGAGATATCATTGAATTAATTACGTATGATAGGATTTAATAGAATGAAGAAAAAATTAATTAATATCTTCTAAAGTATTGGTTCGATTTTCATGAAATTTGAAATAACTCTACAAAATTCTGAAGCGATTATATATATTAAATTTCAAACTATTTGGCTGGGTAGTTTTTGCGCTGTTATATGGGACAGATGGACGGACAAGACGACGACTATAGGTGTTATACGTATTTATATAATTACGAAAGCACCTAAAAAGATATGTAAACATACTCTAATATGAGTTAGAACTTTCTAAGATAAAGTTTTAGAACACATTATTTAATCCCATGTAATTGATTGGTGGACTTTGAATGGACTGGATAATGGACTATGGTGGGGATGGTGGACTTTGAAGATGAGCAAAATTAAACATGTTTTACTAAAATAAAAAGCCAAAGAAAAACAATGTTTGATTAGATTTTTTCTTTGATAACTTATCTGGTTTCACTTTAAATCAGTCTGCGTGTGATTTAAATTTGATCAAGTTTTGAACTAGATTTAAGTTTAAAATCTCATCTGTAACCAGTAATTAAGCTATCTCATTTTATGTGAACTATTTTCTCTTAGGATCCCTTTATAAGTTCTCAAGCATAAATGGTTTTATTTTTCCTATAAATCTATATCCGTATGTAAAACAAGTAATAATCACTAAAGTTACAAATAAAACACGCAATTTTAAGGGGGGAAATCGAGAAAGTTAGACCGATACTTGAAAAATATTTAATTTTAGTAATAATTGATAGATATAAAAACTAATACACAAACGAATGCGTTTAGGATCTGAACTTAACTAAAGTAGTCATTTTATTATTATTATTATTATTAATTATCAATTGCATGGAAAATTTTTGAATATGAATTTCTAATGTTTTATTTTCTTTAAAGAAGCCATTTTTGTACAGAAAATCTATACATTTTATTTCAAAACATTCTATATGCACGCAAAAAATGCTGGTTTGATGTCGGTCACAATTTATAGAGCTTCTGAATGAAAAGAGAAATTTCTTAATTTAAACGTCTACCCATCCCCTTAAAAGATTAATAATATTTTTTATAATTTGCCGTTTTCTCTATTCTTTGTTAAAAAAAAAAAAAAAAAAAAAAAGATTGTTTGGGTGAAACAATCTTTTTTATCTTTGTATTACTGCTGTAATATCCAAATATCCAACGTTTTGTTTTAACACATTCACTGCCGGGTTAAAAATACCGGAATTTTATTTTATTTAGAAAGTTCGAATTCTTATCAGAAAATACTAATAGCAATATTTACTTTATTTAATTACAGGCATCGTGGTTGGCAGCAAATAGTAAGTATAAGATTAATATATGAAAATTAAGTCAATCGAACATAAATTTCAGCAGATATGAACATTTATATAAGATAGAACTTTTAAGATAACGTTTGAGAACACATCATCCGATGCTTCCGCATCTAATTAAATTTTAAGTATACTGAAAAAAAAAAGGGGGGGGGTGCTTATAGGTTAACAGAAGTAAGAAAAGGTATTAACAGAGAAAAAAATTATTTTTATTTTTTAAAAAAAGGGTGAAAAAATTTATTTACTCTTTTTATTTCAAATGTCGACTGTGTAGAAAAGTGTGGAAAAATATGTTAACATCTTTTGATAAGCTCACAAATAAGCCGAAAGAAGGTAAAATATCTCCCGACATTAGAATATAAAAATTCAATTTCAAATGTTTTTTTCAATTGTAAATCTGTAATAATAATGATAGATGTATGTGTGCCTGTTTCTTTATCACCCTGTGTGCTGTTTCTGAAGAGAGCGCTGCCACACAGAGCTATACATGATTTGCCAGAAAGGTACATGTATATCTGACGTTATGCATCTATAAGCCAGTTTTTGAATTTTTTATTATTTATTTAACTTTATATGCGATTTTTAGAGTTATTTTTGTGTATCGCCGCGATTTTTCCACATAAGTAAAATGAATCCGGTTTCAATCTTTCAAACCTTAGTAAATTTTGTCCTCTTCTCAATAAAGTTTATTTGGAAAACGTACAGCGATTTTTGTATTTTTCGAAAGATTTTCATGAGATTTTTAGCGTTTTATTGCGTTTCGCGGCAATTTTTCGACATTCGTAAAATGAATCTGGTTTCGATCTTTCAGCCCAATGTAGTAAATTTTGTCTTCTCCGTATTTTGAATGTTTTGCGAAATTTTTAAGTGATTTTTCGCGTTTCTCGGCGATTTTGTCACATTCTTAAAAGGAATCCAGTATTAATCTTTTAGCCCAATATAGTAAATTTTGTTTTCTACTATTTTCGAAATTTTGTAAGTTCTTCATCGATTTTTAGCATATTTTGGGGGTTTGCAGTGAATTTTTGAAAATCAATTTCTGGAATGAAAAGAACTTTCCTGTAAATTTTGCTACTTCCGTGATTAAATTCCTGTTGGAAAAATGTCAAATGGGTTCTTCTAGCAACTTCAACAACGATGCTGAAAATTTGAATTTAATCTAAGTCGAAATAAAAAATCAAAATAATTCAGCGTCCGTCTGATTTGTTAAAACATAGTATTTATTTATTGCAATTAGACAAGATAGAAGCTACAGTTTGTAGAAGGAACAGGAAAATTAAAATAAATACTAAAAGATTATATTAATGTCCGAAATTTTCATGAGAAAAAAATTCCAATGGAAAATTTTTTCACAAAAAAACATACATGTCCTTTAAAATTAAAAAAAAAAAAAAAATAGAAATATATCTGATATCGCAGTAACGGTAGGAAGGTAATTTTTGAAAATGGGAGAGGTTAGGTTAACAGAGAGAATTAAATAAAATTATTAAATATTTTATGATAAATTATTATTTGTTCAATGATATGCTTTGAACCAGTTAGCAAAACAAGAAATTAAGTCTGTCTTTAAAATTGCTGACCTATTAATAAACATTTTACATATAAAATAATATCTTCGAAGAGAACATCTCAGATGACATGAAAGAATATCGCATTACTTTAAAAAATAAAAATTAAAAACTTTGATAAAATATGAAAAACATAGAGAACATTTTTTCTTTTGGCTGCATTTCTTGAATTTGGAGACGACAATTAAGGACGCCATGGAAGGGCAATTGTCTCCTTCTGAGATTCAGGTTTATACAGTTTCCTTTATAATTTTTTTAATTATTAATTGTTTTATTTAAAACACTATACGAAAATAAATTTATTTTATAATATATGTATCAAAGTTGCCACTGGTGACTTATTTTATTATTATTATTATTATTATTATTATCAATATTATTTCTACTAGTATCTCTAAAAATTAATAATCCATCTCGAAGATTAGTAGAAATTTACTTCGAAGATTATTGTTTTAAAGTAATGGTAGACAAAATAATAATAAAAAAAAAATATTCGCCAATAACATCTTAAGGTATTTAGATGGGGTTTTTTTTCTTGTTTTTTCCTGTTTTTTAGATTTCTGTTTCTTTCTCTGTTTAAATCGTGGCCTAACTATGTGAAAAGCTAGTGCAATAAACAGACAAATAGACATTTTTTCTCTTTGTTTTTTCCTTCTTTTAACAAAAACAGTGGGAATGTATTATAAATTAATCACCTTAATTGCAAGATGCAAGTACAGTGAGGTAAACCTTTAAAAATCGCTCCCAACGATTTCGTTGATGATTTTTCAAAAAAGCAACTTACGGGATTCTTTTTACCTCATTTATACAGTAAATAAATGATTTACATAAAGAATTAAGCTAAAGTTTCTCTATATTCTTATTATTAGCTGAATGTTTTCACTTGTATCAAAGATGTCATTACCTTTTACCATTACACTAATAATTTCAGATAAAATACTTATTAAAAATATACTTAAAAGGTGTTGAAATGAGATAGACATATGTATAAAATATTATAACATACTTTAATCCCACGATCTTTCGAACACACTCGCGTTCATTTTCAATTCCCCTTGAAAATGAACGCACGTGTGTTTGAAAGATCTTGGGATTAAAGTATGTTATAATATTTTATACATATGTCTGTCTCATTTCAACACCTTTTAAGTATATTTTTAATAAGTATTTTATCTGTTTTAACTTACAAGGTGAATATCATTCCACTTTAAATTCTATTTTATTTTTTTCTGTTATTGATAATCGCATGTAATTATAATAATAGACATATTGCTTTGAAAATATGTACGAATAATGAATGCAAGAAAAAAATGTTCATTTCAAGTGTGGGAAAAAACGGATTTAATATGACCAACGAAAAAGTTTTGTTCCCTTCAAGCAAAATTTGAAATGACGCTCCAGCTTCTTCTATTTCGGCTATTAGCTTGGGAAGCGGATCCAGTGTCTTCACATTCTCACGCCTGGAAAATAATCAAATTCTACCTCGCTAACAATACCATTTTGTTATCGATAAACTACTAGCGCTATAAAGAGTAGCATCTAAGATTTCCAAGTTTAAAAAACCAATTAATACACGCTACTTATAAATTCAATTAGTACCACATAAAAACCAGCTTTTTTCACCGCAACCGTGAAATTTCTTTTGACACTTCCTTTCTCGATACAATGCCGGTCTGAAATAAACCTGAAACCTTTTTTTACAAACCCATTTCCGTACAGCAAAATCAGCTTTTAGCGCAAGATTTTCACCCATTGTTCCACCCGGAGCTTAATCCTCGTTGTGCAGCCCCACAAAACTGTGGCTTTAAAGGTATCACTTTTCCTAAAATCAACATGAAGGGTATATTTAACTGAGTTGGAGAGGAAGTCCACAATTGTGTTGCTACACCGAAAAGTCCAGTAAGAAAACATCGAAATAATTATTTCTTCGAGAGAAAGGAAGCTAAGTAAAAGTTTCTTAGAGTTGGAAAGTTTTTTCTTTTCTTTTTTCGTTCTCCTTCACATTTGCGCGTTTTCTCATAGAATCGATGTAACATGACCTTCAAATGTCATGATACGCGAAAAGTTTGCGCTTATAAAATGCTATTTAAGATCATGTATTCTGAATTAAGTCTAAAATTGTTGCAAACAATTTTATTTCATTCTTAATAAGAAAAGTGTAAAAATCTGTCATCAATGATAACCTCTTAACATGTACTTAGTGAAAGTAATTGGAGCATATATTTATCAGGCAATGAACAACATGTCACATCAAAAAAATAATCTATTGATGCTATTTATGCTTTCCATGCAAAAATATTTCTTTAACATGGACTACTAATTATTTCATATTCATTGAATCATGTAAACATTAGCAATATATTTAATACATGCTTGAAACCATAAAATTATATTATAAGCACTTCTAATAATTTCTATAAAAACAAAAGTCGCACAATTAGAACAACAAAAATGTTCCGTTGTTTGGTGTACCATCTGTAAAATAATTTGTAATGAATATATTAAGCTACAATATGAATTTAAAAAAGTCTCAAAACAACATTCTAAATAATTTGTTGGCACTACAGTAATTTTCTGTTTGCAGGGAATGTGATCATTAAGAAAACTTAGGCCAGTCCAGCAGCGTGGTTGGTAACGGTGGCAACCGCCACGGTGAGGGCCCGGGTTCGAGTCCTGGTAAGGCATGGATGTCATTGTGTGTGTGCGTTCAGTGCTGTCTACGTTCTTGTCAAGAAGATTTATGTAATTTGTCAAAGTCCTGTAGGTATTTCTGTGAATAAAAAATATGAATCATTCCAGACAACACACAACAGTCTTGTAGCTTATAGGTCTCAAAGCAATCTCCTTCAAAATGTCAAATGTCAAAACTTAGCATCTGGAGCAGAGATTTTTTTTTTCACTCCTTTACAGGCATATTTAACGCATAAAAAATGGAAAATACGCTTTCAAAATGTAATCATGCGTATCTTCACGTCTTTTGTTTTCAAATAAAATATGGCGTATTTTATTGCCTAAATCAAACTATCCAGGCTAAGTACAGATCTTTAATGATCGGAACCACATTTCATTAACCCGCATATCAGAGTAAGGTCCTAAATTTACAGAAAAAAAAGTAAATGTTGTTTGCGCCTGCAGTTTCAATAATCATCTTCATTCATGAAAAATGCAAAATAATAATAATAATAATAATAATAATAATAATAATAATAATAATAATCCTAAATTTACAGAAAAAACATAATCAATAATCCTCTTCAGTCATGGAAAATGCAAAATAATAATAATAAGAAGAAGAAGACGAAGAAGAAGTAAATAAAAGGCGTAGAGAACTTTTATGTAAATAAAATCCTTTAAATGTTTTAATTCTTTTTTGACACTGGTAAATACATAACGTGTTTAATCAGCTGATTTAAAATTTCAAAATATCTTGAAGAACATGAGTAAGTATTGACTTAATATATATATTTTTTAAACTTACAATTTTGTTACGTACTTTTTATAAAAAAGTTCAAATTTTAGAAGTACTGCAACACTTTTTCTTTTATCAGCTAAAATTTCTATTTGCCAAAAATAAACAGTAATTTTTCGTAAAATTTTGTAAAATTAATTACTATTGGAAATGTATAGTAATAGTTGAAAATGTGAAGAATCAAAATTTAGGATAACGCCCCCACCTTCTATACACTTACTTGTGCGAAAATTCAGTTTTAAAGCCTCCAAAATAAGTCCAGGGGCATTTTCACTTACTTTTTGTACAAACGTTCAAATTTTAGAAGTACTGTGCAACACTTTTTCTTTTATCAGATAAAATTTGTATTTGTCAAAAATAAACAGTAATTCATCGTAAAAGTTTGTATAATTAATTGCTATTGGATTTGGTAGTAATAGTTGAATATGTGAAGAATTAAAATTTAGAATTACGCTCCCATCTCCAAATCCTTACTTGTGCGAAAATTCCGTTTTAAAGCCTCCAAAATAAGTCCACGAGCATTTTCACATCTTAAAAAAATCCTCGCTATATCTCTTATCTTCATTAATTTTGGCGGATCATTTATAGGGTAACTTGATTCAAAAGGAATATATTGAACAATGAACAGCATGGTAATTGTCCCAAAGCAACATTCTAAAACATGGTTTGGTGGCACTACTCCCATTTTCCGTTTGCAGGGACTCTAATCAGGGCCTGATTATCACAGAGGCATGCGGAAGTTCACGTCTTTAATTCATTTTAAGCATTCTCTGAAAAAATATTTTTTTTTTATAATGCACGGATTGTTTTAATCAACTCTAAATCAAAGCTGGATATATGATTTGGATATAATGTTTCACTGGCGGATTCTTAGGCCTTGAAATTCAACCGTCGTTCTACATTTTCTTTAACTTTCTTTAAATTGCATTTTTTTCACTCTGTCTAAAGTACTGTTATAAACTTGTGCAGATGATATTTACAAAACTGTGTAAAATAAAAGTTCGAACTTTTTAATTTATTAATAATTAAACATTACATAACATGAAGAAAATTTAATGTATTCGTATAATCGTGTATTTTACAGAAAACAAAGTGTGAAAAAAATTGTCAATTTTTTGTTCATGAATTTATAGCAAGTCTTAATATTTATTTATAAATAATATTTATTTATAAAATTTATGAGTCATAGTGGTGTGATACGCAATTCTTACTGTAGTGTTTTATCATATATTAGTAAATACTAAGTATGCGGATACTGTATAAGTATGCGGACTAATTTGCTGTCTTCTTGTTCTCTAAATTTATTATTAAGAAAGGGAGAAACTAACAAATATGCATAAAAAATATCGCTCGCCGATCTTCTAAAACACAGATTTTGTTTAACAACAGAATAATAAATAGCACCCAAGTAAACTACAAAGATAGCACAATTGTAGAAAATATTCCAAGGCTAAGAAATTATTATGCTAATTACGGTGATAAAAACTGGTGTCTGGGAACTAATGAGTTTAATTTTTTCACAATATGATCTGGACTTTAAAAAAAAAAAATACTTACAACTATATATCTTGTATAGAAATCGCAAAATAGAATGTCCTCCCTCGATGTGTATTTAAAAAATCCGAAGAATCATAGAAAGAAGAAAGCAAGATGGCAATAAATATCACCCAAATAAAAGAGGAAGATAACGCAATTGTAGAAAATATTACTGCTCATAAAAATTATTATACTAATTACAGATGCAAAACTGATGTCTGGGAACTAATGACCTTAATTTTCTCACAAAATGATCTAGATTTCATAATTCAAAATGCAAATTTTTCTTATATCACAACAAAATATCGTGTAAAGAAATCGCGTAATACAATGTCCATCCGTGACGTGTAAAAACCATTTTAGTTAACATAATTTGTCAAATCAACAAAATAATAGCACCTAAGTAAATGATAAAGATAGCACAATTGTAGAAAATATTACTGCAGTAAAAATTATTACCCTAGTTACGGAGCTAAAAACTAGTACTTGCAACTAAATACCTTGTAAAGAAATTTCTAAATAAGGTGTCCTCTTGCGACGTTTAAAACCCATTTTATTTGAAACAATTTGTCAAATCAGTGGAATAATAAATAGCACCCAAGTAAACGATAAACATAGCACAATTGTACAAAATACTACTAGACTAGAAATTATTATGCTAATTACTGCGATAAAAACTGCTGCCTGGGAACTAATAACCTTAATTTTCTCACAACATGGTATGGACACTTAAAAAAAAAATCCTTACAACTAAATACCTGGTAAAGAAATCTCTAAATAAGGTGTCCTCTCGCTACGTTTAGCACCCATTTTATCTGATATAATTTGTCAAATCAGTGAAATAATAAATAGCACCCAAGTAAACGATAAACATAGCACAATTGTACAAAATACTACTAGACTAGTAAATATTATGCTAATTTCTGCGATAAAAACTGCTGTCTGGGAACTAATGACCTTAATTTTCTCACAACATGATTGGACACTTTAAAAAAAATCCTTACAACTAAATACCTTGTAAAGAAATCTCGAAATACAATGTCCTCCCGCGACGTGTATTTAAAAAATCCGAAGCAACAAAGAAAAGAAGAAAGTAAGAAGGAAGGAAACGAGTATGTATGAAGTTCCGGAAGATTTTATGCTTGGCTGCCCCAAAACATTACAGTCCTACGGCGGATGAGTCCAGACCTCATACCCGGCCCAGTGGAGGACTTCCGTTACCAACGCTGAAGGACAGCTAGAAGAAAAGGAAAAGATCTCATCGGATGCTATGGGTAAATCAAGGAGATGCTCTATAATATTCAACTTAACCCTTAAATGTCCTATGTATCTCCTGGGATACATAAGTGGAATGTACTAAAACCGGGCGTTGTACGTTCAAGGACACAGGATTTATTCCCATAATATGTTTAATGATAATCTTCCTCAGGTCAAAACAGTAATTGGGACTTATAATACTGTATATACTGTATAATTGAGTTAAAAATATTATAAGTACGATATTCTTCGTTTCTTTTACTTCAAATTTTTACATATTTTTTTTTTTAATCTTTCTTCTTTTTTTCTAAGAATAAAACTAATGCCCGTTTAAGAGTTAACATTTAGGATAAGTATTTACAAAATGCTACATCATTTGAATACAATTTTGTCTTCTACCTCTTATTCACAGAACTAGATGGGGAGGGGGATAAAATATTTGACCTCAAAACTTTTGAAGAATGCAAAACATTAGAAGTAAATATCAGAAAATACATAAAGTTCTGAGCGAATGAAAAGTAATTATTTCGGTATTAATGAAAAATATCCCAAAACGTTTATATTACCATTTTTTTAACACTTTCCAAGTTCCAACGTAGTTGAAAAGTGTTTATGAATTTGCTTTGTCTGTCTGTCTTTCTGCAGTCTGCCTGTCTGTCTGACGTCTATCTGTCTTTCTGCAGTCTGCCTGTCTGTCTACCGTCTATCTGTTTTTCTGCCGTATGCTTGTCTATCTGCCGTATGCTTGTCTATCTACCGTCTGTCTATCTGTCCGGGCTCTAACTCGCGTAAATATATTCGGATTGCCATGCAATTGATATATGTTATTCGGGTTTATTATGGCATGTTCGGGATTGAAAATGAAGTGTGTAGCACTTATAGTACCTTTACAGGGACACTCAAAAGTATTCCGTTACATTACGGTCTAGGCGAAAATCATTCGCAGTTTATTTTAATGATGTTATACTTCAAACATATTGAGAGCGATATATATCACTGACGTGAACTGGAAGAGGCTTACTATATGATATAGTGTGGTGCATAACACTTACAGTGATGATAGTAATTTACCATGATTACCATGATAACATATACATAACTATACATACCATGTTGCAACCCGATTTCAAAATACTGGCGTTCGCAATTAGCGGGATGTGATTCGTTTGAATTGAATGCTGGACAATTTTTGAATTCAAATTACCACTTTTTAAAGCACCAGTATGTTCTTTTAGGCGAATTTCCAATGATCTACCTGTTTCACCAGAAATAACAAGACCAATAGGATAGCTGTTATTAACAGGTGATTATTATTATTATTATTATAATTATGTAAAATGTATATATACTGAAAATTAAGTTTAATTACGTTTTCAAAATATAAATCATTCAATCAATAAATAATAAAATATAAATATAAATCATTCATATCAAATCATTCATTGAATTTAAATGAATTTTTTATTTCTTTTTAAGATATTTAATTAGTTTTTTAATATAATCACAGTTTACTCTGGCTCTGTGATACCCTTGACCTCAAACCGAAAGGATGTCTTCTGCAGACCACCTACTAACTGGCTTACGACAAGCACAGCGTCTCAATCCTTTCTTATGATCCACCCGCATCACCACCCACCATTTCCACTAAAAGTGACGATTTTCACGTCCCAGACCTGCAATTTTCCTCACTAAGGAAGTGAAAATTGATCTAAAATTATTACCTTTGGTGATTTTTTGTTTACTTTCGCTTTTCTTTGGCAAAATGGAGGAAAGGGGTGTGAAATTGCACCTAGAAAGTGAGATGATATCAGTTTTTCAACTGTCAGCCGTCTCGTTCCGATTTGATTTATTGTAGGAGGATATCATTGTAAGTAAATGTAAGTTTGAACCTAGTTTCAGAAAATTCAGTCTTAGAAACAATGTTGCCGGATTTGGAAAAGACACTATCTCAATGTGACTGCAAAATTACCTTATATTTGGTTAAACTTGATCCAAAATTATCGCATTTGGTGATTTTTTGTTTACTTTCGCTTTTCTTAGGCAAAATGAAGGAAAGGGGTGTGAAATTGCACCTAGAAAGTGAGATGATATCAGTTTTTCAACTGTCAGCCGTCTCGTTCCGATTTGATTTATTGTAGGAGGATATCATTGTAAGTAAATGTAAGTTTGAACCTAGTTTCAGAAAATTCAGTCTTAGAAACAATGTTGCCGGATTTGCAAAAGACACTATCTCAATGTGACTGCAAAATTACCTTATATTTGATTCAACTTGTCATAACTATAATTATATATATATATATCTATACATCATATATAATAAAAAAATATATTTATAATTATGTATTTTTTTTTTATTATAAATAAGTAAATAATAGAATTTTTAGAATTTTAAGAAAACAAAATTGACGTTATTAAAAAAAATAATGTATGGTAGAGGGATATCATAATAAGACAAAATAAGCTTGAACCTGTGACAGAAAGTTCAGTCTCAGAAACAGTGTTGCCAGATTTAATATGGCTGGCTGCAAAAGTATCGTATTTTCGGTTAAAACTGTCGTAACTATATAATTCTATTTTTATTATGTTTTTTTTAGTTTTAAGAAAGTAAAATTGACTTATTAAAAAATATATTTATTGTAGAGGGATATCATAATAAAGTAAAAATAAGTTTGAACCTAGTAGCAAAAATTTCGGTCTTAGAAACAGTGTTTTTAAAAATCGTAATATGGCTGCAAAATTATCGTATTTTCGGTTAAAAGTGTCTTAATTATAATTCTACTTTTTTTAAATTATATTTTTTTTAATTTTAAGAAAAAAATTATGTTATTAAATAAATGATTTATTGTAGAGGGATATCATAGTAAATAAAAATAAGCTTTCAATCTAGTGACTGAAACTTCAGTCTGAGAAGCAGTGTTGCTGGATTAAAAACAGTCAATATCGCAATGGGGCTGCAAAATTATCGTATTTTCGGTTAAAACTGTCGGAATTATAATTCTATTTTTTTTTTATTATAATTTTTATAATTTTAAGAAAAAAAATGACTTTATTAAATAAAAGGATTTATTGTAGAGGGATATCATAGTAAATGAATATAAACTTCAATCTAGTGACTGAAGCTTCAGTCTGAGAAACTGTGTTGCCGGATTTTAAAAAGTCAATATCGATTAATTGTGATAACAAATCTTGAAATTAATTTATTCAATATGTAATAGAAGCTAGTATACAAAAGAGAACTGAATTCTTTTAAAGTGTAATGAAAATCCAATTCAGAACTGCCAATTTTAAAGTTCAAACAGAACTTTAAAACCGATTTTGACCGAACAGATTTAAGGAAAAAGGTAATAGAACAATGTGCACAGTTGTTTAAATCGAATCTTACAAAGCTTACTTAGTAATAAGTGTTTTTAGACTACAAAACGCACTTTTTTTTATCACAAAACGCATTGCAATTTAAAGCTAATTAATTCTTCAGAAAAAGAAAATCACAAGAAAAAGATAAATGAAAACATCATTGTTGTTGCTATCTAATAACCTTATTTATGGAAATGTATGAAAATTTTCTTTATAAGGAAATTTTTGTGACTTTACAATGTTAAACATACTTTTCTTCTAAGTTTTTCTTTTAAAAAAATCCAATAATAACTGTCATCCGAAAGTGGCGTGGTACAATGGATGCGCTGGAGAACAATTAAAATGCAGTAAGATTTTATTTTTAGAGCCTTTTGTATCAGGTCAGATATGAAAAGCTGGATCAAAACAAATCACTCTAAAACGAGAAAGTCCGGTCGGAAGCAGGACAATTTCAAAATCTAATTTCTGCAGTTTTGATTAAAAAGGTGTCGCACTTGTTTTCAGTCTAATAATACTAATAAATGGATCTTCAGTACTTTATCAGCTATATGACGGTAAAGCAATTGTTTGGAAGTTTGTATGTTAGATATCTTCAACTTACTGCTCTAATTAATCACTCTTCTCTCAGTATTTTAGTAGTTTTGTATAAATCATTGATGTATTGTCCCTCTCTTTCATAAAACTCCATACTCATCTTGGACATTTACTGTCTTTGATCGTCTCTAGATCAACGAAAAGCAAAAGTTTTATAAGTAATGATTTTTAATAGTGGATAACTCTATTTTATTTTAGAATATATCTACCCTAATATATATAAAATCCTAATGAAACGAATTTGTGAACGATTTTATGAAACGAATTTATGAAACGATTTTATGAAACGACTGATTAAAGGACTGATTATGTTTCAGGGCTATTTTAAATAAAATATTAAACGCTTGATGGTGAAATTAATACCAATTGTTCATAAAAATCCGCGGATGTCAAAACTGGTAATAGAATTTTGAAATTGGAATTAGTTTTCGAGATATTAATTTTTTTCTAATTTTAATGACATTTCTGTAATGATGGCAACTAATTACTCAGTTTTTTTGTGACAAAAAAGGGAAAAAAATTGAAAAGGATCCCGATAGGGATTATTGATTTCTTTTTATTCGTCATTTTCAAATTGAAATTGAATTTATCTTTTATTTCAATCGATAACGAAGACAAGATTGTGATTAAATTATGTTTTTCAGGAAAATTTGAAAAAAAAAAAATCACATTTCTATCGTCAGGATTCAATTGTATGTCAGCATTTAATTTAATTTATAAACTGAAAATATTTTGAATAAATTCGTCCAAATGACGTCATTTATGTAAACTCAAAAGAAAGGAGCAAACAAATATTTATGCAATTTGTTTTGCGTAAAATGTCATTTATCCTATTTTATATATAATCAGAAGTAATTTGTATAGAAAAAACAATAATAATATACGTATAATTAAAATACGCATATAAACAAAAAAAATAGTCGAATTTATTTCCATGGCTGTTTATGTCATTTGGCACCAAATCTCACTTTCTGATGCCCGAATTGCGCCAAGCTTTTTAAAAAAGCGTCAAGACCCCTATAATAGAAAAGCACCAAAAGCTCATTGGGTTTGTTTTCATAACTGTTGGCAACAAATCTATGTATATTAACGAATCTATCCCTTTTCGAAGCTCGAATTACGCCAAACCTAAAAGCAAAGGATCCTATACTGGAAAAGTACCCGATTTTCTTATGGACAATATTCAAGTGACATAACAAGGTGTAAAATTATCGCGGATAGCAAATTTGTTTAAATATGTCATCAATTGATGCCGAATAAATGCAGGCATGCATGCACAAAATATTTAATTAATTTTGTATGATAAATAATTATTAGAAAATTCGTATATGCATATTCATTAAAATAAATAATTTACATTTAAAATAACATGAAAATATGCATGATGGTGCACTGAAATAGAGAGAAAATTAAAACCTGTTACTGAAAATGTCTACAACAGTACTTTTCAATACCGTGGTTCTTAATGTTATTCACAAGCAGATGGAATTTTTCTCATCCTTAAACGCAAAGGAAGAATAGAATACAGATCGTTGTTATAAAAGTCCGAGAGGTAGCCACAATTTAAACCTAACCATTTTATACAAGCTGGTTTTCAAGTTGTAATTGATTTTACTTATCAATCCCGAAAACAGTCGTCAGTTGTCGCAACAGCTGTGTATGAGACCATGATAATAAAAAAAGACCCAATTAAAACGTTAAAAGCATGGCAACCCAATTACAGATTTACCAATAATTTTAAAATAAAGCACGCTGTCATGTTTTTAGAGGCCTCGAAGTCTGAGCGGGGGTTGGCGAGCGTAGCTCGCAGGGGGTAGGCCCCCTAGTTATCATATAATCATTGTGCTGCTATATCGCACTATTGCATAAAATTTTCGTACAAATGCGATAATTATCGTAAATCTGGCAACACTGCTAAAAAATAATGAACACCGTACTCGCAAATTGCACTTTAATGTTCTGCAATTTTAAAAAAGGAATAATAAATAAAAATCTAATTATTTTTCCTTGGCGCTGCATGTTAATGTGTGATCTTGCGCAATTAAAGAGTACCCATTTATTAAAATTATTCTTCCAGATTTTAACTGTGTACGTCAGTGTTTTGTATAATGTATAATTAAATTGCCTTATATCTTTCAGGAGAAGATGAATATTATGAAGATGAAGATATGCTAAGAGAAGACAGGCTCAGTTGTAAATTTCAAAATATATCATAATAGTAAAATAAATAAAATAAAAAAATTGCTTTTAAATTATTTTTAAATCATTTCTGTAATTTTTTTAATGCGAAACTTATCATAATCGCTGTTAACAGAGCTCTTTCAGGAGAAGATGAATATTATTATGAAGATATAAGATGATATAAGATGAAGATATGCTAAGAGAAGACAGGCTCAATTGTTAATTTCAAAATATTTCATAATAGTAAAAAAAAAAAAACAATAAATTGTTTTTAAATTATTTTTAAATCATTTCTATAAATTTTCTTATGCGAAACTTATCATTATCGCTTTTAACAGAAAAATAATCAAAGAATACTTTCAAATTCTTTCTTTCATTTTTTTTTCTCTCTTGTGGTGTAGCTAGTGTACTTAGTGCAGCAGAATGTGTGAAAGGAACACACTATTTTTTTTTCACTTTAAACACTATAGTTTCTCGAATTGCCACCCACTCTCCCATGACTAGCACTTAAAGGCGTCGTATTTCCCACTCTAGAAGCCAATATTTTTTGCTGAAAATAGGTAATTTAGAAAACTTTCTATTTACTTTCCCTTTTTCGGTGGAGGCGGCAAGAAAAGAGGTGTGAGACCAACACCTCTCGAATCAAACTAACTCTCTCATTGGGTTAGTATGCCGCCGAAAGAGAAAGCAAGCGGCGTCTCGCATCACTGGTCATTTCTGTTTGATAAGTTTTTGAAAGGTGTTGATTTACATCAACTGCACTAACTAGTAATTCTGTCAAGATTGCGTCTAATGAATGATTTATTGTTTATTCTGTCACAAAAAACAATTTCTGTCATTTCACATCAAGGCCGTAACCAGTCAGCAAAGTCAGAGGGGGCTTGGAAATTTTTTGTAGGGCTAATTCACAGCTTGTGTTTTTTCCTCTATTTTAATGATATTGGAGAGTTTCTCCCAGGTTTGAAAAAAGGCACTTTTTTCTTAAGGGCACTTCTTTTTCTTAACCCCCTGACCACCGAGCAAAAGGGCAAAACTGTAATGTTGTTTTCTCTGTAATTATTTTAAATGCTGAAGAAAAGATGATTTTTCAAACTTTATAAAAAACTTAATGACCATATATGAATATAATCCTTTAGAATATTAATCATTACTCAATGTTTTAAAACTACATTATATCTCTAGAATTATATTAATTTAAATAATGCTTATATTGCAGTGAAACTCACAGCATAGTGAACGGATATATCTGTTCACGGCTATGAGAAGGTTAGGCACGCTTTGGATTCTTAAGGGCACTTTTTAGATTTTTAGAGAATTATATATATTTAAAGACATTCTTATGATTTTTAAAGCCACTTTTAATTTTTAAAAGTCAGCGCACTCGTATCAAGACAACAATAAGTCAGTTCTTACTATGCAAGCAAATTTTTTAAATGCAAGGATTAAGGACACTTTTATTTACTGAGAGGCAAGAAGGTTGCTATCTTTTGTATCAGAGAAAAGAAGAAGAGGCAAGAAGTAGAGAAGGAGAGAAGGAGAGAAGAAAGGAGGCAAAAAGGGTGCTAATTTTTGTATCAGAGGCAAGAAGGGTGCTAATTTTTGCATCAGAGGCAAGAAGTGTGCTAATTTTTGAAGGATGAGCAAGAAGGGTGTTATTTTGTAAGCCAAAAGATAGACATTGTTCAGCGCCCTCCTGAAACTCTCTGGGGAATTAGACAAGTAGAGACAAGTCTTCACTGTCATAAAACTTTCGTTTACAAAGTCTTAAATGTAATATAAGATGTTAGTAGTATTTGAAGATAATGAAGTCTTGAGAGGGGGATGGTCAAAATGTTCCTAGGGAGGGGGAGTTCAGCCTAGCTTGGCCCTCTGATCACGGCCCTGTTTGAGATATGAAAACATTAGATGATGCCCATATAGATTTCCAGGTAAACAACCTAGCTTTCGTTAAAAAAGAATAATGGTTATATCCTTCTTTTATCAGTTAGTAATAATATTTTCATTCAATTTTCAAAATGTGTTTCTCAGTATCGACACAGGACAGAAACGCATCTTACTCACATTTAACGTGTTTTCAAAATTCAACAATGCAAATTTATGTTTAAGATTGAAGAAGCCTGAGGAATCGAACGAAAGTAAACAAAATTATTGGTCCATACTAAAAATTTCAAATTTCAAACAATTACAAATATGAAGACAGTATCTGTAGACAGTAGAAGTTCATAACATATAAACATACAGAACTGTATAAAATGTAACTCAAAAGTATACAAACTGCTTTGCTCCGCGACTTTTAGAACGTGAATTTAGTCTCAAAAATCTCCAATTAACTTTGGAGATTTTTGCTGAAAATAGATAATTTACAAAAAATTCTCTTTTCTAACCGTTTATCGGCGAAGACGGTGAGAACACAAAAGGTGACCTCAGGGAGGATTTAGTCAAGAAGACAACTAGGCGATCAATAGCAAATTGGACAAAAAATATTTGCGATCTCCCTGTATCATAAAAAAAACTTTAAATGATCTGTAACAAATTATTACATAGAGCCTCTATAACGCGTGTATACATTTGTGTAAGAAATATATGTAGATACATGAAGATATAAACATTTCTTATGAAGTTTTGCTACGGACCCCTCGTGAACAAAATTGCCCGACTGCAGGGATTAAAAATAGTCACTTGTTGATGATTATGTAACGTTCATAATAACATCTAAAGATGTATCATTAATAATTCTATAATCTTTAATAACGATCATATAGCTTTAAAAAGATTCTACTTTGAAATAATTCTTTCAAAATAGAAAATTGCGGTTTGCTTTAAGCTTTTTGTTTAACTAATAATGTTTTAACCATTTTTTTTTTCATTATAATATCTCAAACTGTTAGAAAGCCGCTTTAATTTTTTCCTATCTCAAAAAGAAAAGAAAAGCCAGTTAAGAAATATTCGCAAATAATAGATACTTACGTAGTGATCTGACTATAAAAATGATAGGAAATACAGAGTAACCACAGCAATGTGCTAATTTTTTAGTTCTAACTAAGATTAGACTTTGAGTTTATCAAGTTGTTAATTGAAATTTTCGAAGAGATTAACCTCTGAAACTTTAATTAACCTCTTTGTTACCGATGAGGTACACGGTCTGTTAATGAACACTGTAGCTTGCTGGTTTGGTTCCAATAGATTTTTTTTTTTTAACTAACCAGTGTTTTGCACACAGTGTCTTAAATTACCCCTTCTACGCTTTCATTTTTCTGTTTTGATGGAAGACTTGAACTGAAATTGTAAAGGAACCTCTTTAGAAATAAAACACATTATGGACTATTATTACTACAGAGCATTGTTTATCAATTGGGTACTTTTGTAATCATAAGATTTATAAACAATCACTAGAGATACTTCCCTATTCGTATCTTTATGGTCTTTAAAATTTACATGAAAAATATGTAAAGGAATAATCATCCATAAAAAATACTTTATAAGAATTTTCTGTACTTTTCCATTTCCGTTGTACCAACACCAAGCCAAAATGTATGCCACTGCGCCATTTATAACAATCCTGACCGCGCAAAGAATTTTTATTGCAAACTGTGCCAAACATTGTGATTCTCAATTTATTGAACATGAATCTTTTTTTTTTTTTTTTCATTTCCAGATTGTACAGCTAATACTTCAAATTCAACTTTTAAATTTAATGGTGTCAATTGGAGAAAATGTAGATGATGGGAACTGTTTTAACGTGATACTTCTTGTATACTGTACCTTCATTTATCATTTAAAAAATTAATGATATTTCAAGAATTCGCGCCCAGAAATATCATACATGTATTGCCAAAAACAATTTTAAAAAAATAGAGCATCATTTTAAAATACATGTGCCTATATGATATGAAAATAAAGTAATATTAAAATTAGATCGTAAACTTCTGCTGCCGTTATTAGATTTTTATTACAAATCGAAAATTCTTTAGATCAAATTTTGTGGTGTTACGTAATATGCCGCTCCGTTATAAGGAGAATATATAGATTTTGTAAAATATTAACTTTCAAATTAAAATCAATAAAATTTATTTAAAGATAAAAAAGAGAAAGGAATAGAAATCTGTGTTAAAGATTTAACAACTAAACAACAACAACGAAAAATTAAAATGAATTTAGATGTCCTTTTCTTACGAAGTGGAGTGTAAAGACCCAATTATTAAAAATATGCGAAAAGGCTTTTTAAACTCCATCCATTTTCCTTTGACTGATTCAGAGTAGGAATCTTGAAATTCATTTATCCCAGTTTGTGTTTTTTCAGTACACCAGTATGCAGTACATATTAAAGTACACTGGCCTCCAAAAGTTAAGGTACAACCGTTTTTTTGCGTCTAATTTGCAAATAAATGTATACAGAAACAACAAATTTGGAGGAAATGTGCACTAAACTGTTATTTATTAAATGTGACATTACTTTACTTAAATTAAGTTTTAAGAATTTACTTAAGTTAAACGTATAAATGAAATTACAACAAAAAAGCACTCATGGTGGAAAATTCCATTCTTGGAGAAATCAGTACATCGCAGTATTATGCAGTAAAATGTGACAGAAACATTAAAAAACTGGTTCTAATACGGAATATGTCCACCCCGGACTTGAATGCATTGGCAGCATCGACTTTCCATGCTCTCAATTAAATTGTCGGACACCGAAATAGGTAACGCTGACCAGACTTGGAGTAAGCCTTGTTCCAGCTCATTTAATGACCTTGGAGGAAGACTTAAAGCCACAACCTGTCTTCCAAGATAGTCCCAAAGATGTTCTATCGGATTCAAGTCTGGAGAGGGAGCTGGCCATTCCATTCTCTCCAAACCATGATCCTCAAGATAATCCTCAACAACCATAGCTCGGTGTGGTCTCGCAATATCATCCATTAAAATGAAACCATTGCCAATAGCACCGGCATATGGGTGCACATATGAATCAAGGATCTCATCCCGATATCTCGCACCAGTTACAGTTCCTCCATGGAACACATGCAGGTCAGTGTGGCCTCCGAGTGAGATTCCTGCCCAAACCATGATTCCACCGTTTCTATACCTGTGTGTTTCGACAGTGTTTGATTGATGGTATCGAGTGCATTGTTCTCTCCAGATCAGAAGACGTCCTGAATCGCTCTCCAGTGTGAATCTGGACTCGTCTGTGAATAGTACAGAAGCCCACTGTTGTCTGGTCCAGGAAACGTGTTCTCTTGCCCAACATAAGCGGGCCCTTCTCTGTCGTCTGTTGAGGAGGACACACACAACTGGTCGCCTTGCATGGAGACTTGCATTGTGACGACTTCTTCGCACCGTAGTAGCGGAGATTTTTCTCCCTGATGCTGCAAAGTTGTCTGCAATGAGTTGCGGCACAGTAGTGCGTCTTCTCCTTCGGGCCGAAAGAGCTAGAAACCGGTATTCTGTAGGTGTTGTAACACGTCGGCGGCCTGGAACATGTCTTCTGGACACAGAATCTTCGGATTCATACTAATCCCAGAGTCGTTGGACTACACTGCGAGACACATTGAGCCGTCTAGCAGTATCGGCCTGTGACAACCCCATTTCCATCCATCCTACCGCCCACCACCTTAATGTATCGGGCAAACGACTTCTTCAAGACATTTCTAGACTCTACTGGCTGCTGTGAACAAAACTGACAACAATAGTTCGAATACAACAAAACTTGCACGCTAAATTACGAAAGCATCGTAATTGCATATTTTTCTCTCATTCACAAATACCCATTATTTTCTATAAAATAAAAGTGGTAGCTGTAATTTTTGCGTAAGTTTTTTTAAAGCTTATTATTGTCATTCATATAAACTATGAAGTTTAATCTGAAAGCCATTTTTTGTCTGGTGAGCTTCGAAAAACATGTTGTACCTTAACTTTTGGAAGCCAGTGTACTTAAATTAACATACACTAAAAACCAACGTTTAAACACACAATATCAAACTGTAACACAATGAACAGACGTATGCTTCGTGAGTAACTTGGACTCACATCATCAGTGTCAGTAAAAAAAAAAAAAAAAAAAAAAAAAATTACATCTGACACTGATGATGTGAGTCCAAGTTACTCACGAAGCGTACGTGTCTGGTTATTGTGTTACAGTTTGATATTGTGTGTTTAAACATTGGTTTTTAGTGTATATTTATCCACACAATATTTTATTCATTATCACATAAATTAACGTCTGAATTCATTAAAAGTACAATTAATGAACCCGTAATTTCAGATACACAAATTAATACAATAAAGTTAACACGAGTGAAAAATTAGCCGGGGCAAGGACTCGAACCTGGGTCTACAGCACGACGTCGGCGTGCTGTTCTCTAACCACTGAGCTAACCCGGCCGACATCCTAGAGCCCGGCAAGGAACGTTCCCCAACATAGACAATGTTGGATTTGGAGACGTTCTCCCTCATGGATTCCAAAGAGTCCTGGACTCGGCTAATTTTTCACTCGTGTTGGGTTTATTGTATTAATCTGTGTCTGAAATAACGCATTCTTTAATAGTATGCAGTATGTTCTAAGTGATCAAACTTTAATAAATATATTCCAATTCATTCTTTTATTTCTTTTGAGTTGGAGGGAGGGGGGTCTTTAAAGGGCATTTAATAACGCTAGGGATCGGATTTTTAGTAATATAAATAACTTATTTCAATTAATTAGTTATTTTTACTGTATTTTGTACATATGTCAAGACATTTTTTTTCTTAAACTACAAATTAACTTTTTTTAAATCTGATCTTTACCGTCATACAAATATCTTGTAAGAAAAGCATGCAAAACAATATTTTCCGAAAAGTTCCAGATTATAGGAGAAGTAGGTTTTAAAAACTTTCTTATTTTTTTTAATTAAAATATTTCAGATTTTAATACAAAAATTACATTTTTGCTTGATTAAACCATTTTCATTCATCAAACCATTTAATAATATGTCAGTTAGATGTTGTAAATTACTCAGATAAATAAAATAGTTCAATTGGTACCAAATCCCCTTAAATGTAAAAATAAATATAATTTTTTAATGTTTTCTAACGATACATTTTTTTTCTAAAAATTTTTTTTTTGACGCGGATTTGATACATACGTTGTTAAATGAATTGTTTTCCTAATAATGTTGCCACAATTACTATTTTCCTTCCCAAATATATATATATGTATGTATATGTATATACAGGGTGGCTACAATTAAAGTGACAGTACTCAGCGTGCTCTGTAGCGCGACGATCTAATTGCGAGAATGGAGCTAAATTTTGTATTATGATTAAACAAGGTGGAGGACAAAGGGTTTCGCAAAAATAAATTAGTTCAAAAAGTCACCACTAGGTGGAAATGGATAGAAAAGAGGATTTTAAAAACGTTTCTACATTAACTTTTATTTAGCACATTCAATTTTATTTCAGTACTGATTCTGCAATTTTAAACTCTCATTTCCATTACACAGCGCCACATTTCCACCTAGCGGTAACTTTTGGAACTATTTTTTCACAGAATCCTTCGTCCCCCGTTTTGTTTAATCATAATACAATATTTGGCTCCATTTTCGCAATTAGATCGCGCTACAGAGCACGCTGAGTACTGTCACTTTAATTGTTGCCACCCTGTATATAAGAATTTTTTTAAAAATAAATTAATTATTAAATCTCAAGATAATCGATACTGAAGAAATTAACCGAATATTAGAAAACGTTATAAAATAGCATCAATAGCATCAATAGCATACTGTTAAACGCACTGATAAAGAAAAAGGGGGATATATTTACATTTTTGTTACTTTTTACTTCCTTTATTTAAATAATAGGTTTTTTTTTTTTTTTAGATTTGTGTATTACATTTTCTGTACTAATTAAATTGTTTGAGTTATTATTCGAATTTGATATGTAATTTATAACACCTTTTCTAAAGAATAGTTTAAAGAAGCCTTTTCTATCATTTAGTATTTCACGAAAGAGTATTTATATCTAAAACAGAAGATTTCATCTATTTTTTTTTCCACTGAACTCTGTTACTGTATGTACAGAAATTATCACCTAAAAATTGTTACTTTTCTGATTCCGAAAGCAGTTTCGCCTGCTTACTATGTCATCGGTAAAGCAAAACCAAAACAAAAACTAGTATACATCGAATGCAACTAGTTTATTTGATGATTATTAGCAAGAATAATAACTCTCTTCATTTTGATCAATTTTGATATTGTTTAATTTAGAGATTCTTAGAAACATTTATTAACGCGAACCTTTTTCTACATGCTATATAAAAGAAAATACTTTCGATATTTTTAAGAATCATTATGCTCCGAAGTTTTGTATAATAAAGTGCTATTTATATTTTGTTATCAATCAATTATACAATAAAGTGCTATTTATATTTTGTTATCAATCAGTTATACAATAAAGAGCTATTTATATTAAGTTATCAATCAATTATACATAAAGTGCTATTTATATTTTGTTATCAATCAGTTAAACTAAGTTATAAATATTTTTCATCTATAAAAGTGAAGCGGGAATAAATACACAGTGATTCTCTTGTTAGTACCTTTTATTGTAGTTGTGCAGTGAACTAACCTGAACTAATAGTTTTGTTTCTTATTTTTTGCCATTTATAAGTTTATGTATAAATTTTCAAAAGTTGAAAATGTAACGATATAAATTAAAAAATGTAATGTACTTTTGGGGGAAAAAAAACTATAATTGTTCTGCGTAAAATGATATTCTTTCAGAGTAAATTCATGGCAGTTGAATATTCTACCATCTTTTTTATTTAGGAATGGAAATTATGTTTGATATACGTAAATTCAGAGAATTTTAATACTATTTATTTTGTCGCTTTAGGGTGCTGTTACTTTATGTACAGAAATAATCACCTAAAAATTGTTACTTTTATGATTCCGAAAGCCGTTTCGCCTGTTTACTATGCCATCGGTATAGCAAAACAAAACAAAAACTAGTATACATCGAATGCAACTATATATGTTTCTTTTCATAACATACAAGTGAAGATACCGTCCATCGGTTGAGTTTTATGTATAGATGCCTCCCCCAAACAGATGGAAGACGTACCCAATGAAGCGTTCTCAAGCTTATAGGTGGCACGTGTCTGTGTATATTCGACTCCTAGTGGAGTGGGGGTTTCCGATCCCGAAAGGCATGGCCAGCAAATTGGTGTCACTGGGATCACGGAATTTATGGAGTTTAAAAGCCGATTTCCTGTGACTCTGGTCAGAAGATCCGTGTAAATTCTCGGAGAAGATGAGAATATCAACAGATGTGGTTGCCACGTTTTTCTCAGGAGCTACATTTACGATCTTGATTATTTCTGGAGAAAATCTAGAGAAAAAATGTCTTTAAAGTGTCAGTTAACGCATTCTCGGAATATAGCTCTTCACTGGAGCATTTAAATACCTTCCAGCCAAAGTAAAAAAAATCTGTTCATATCACGGCGTCGCACCAGAAAATTTATTTTGAAAGGCGATATGAGATTAAATTTCAACAAGCGATATAATACTGTCAGGTGTTTAAAATGAATTTTGAGGGAATATTCAGTTTCGATAGGGGATACGTCCTTATCACTTGCTATAGTCCTTAATCATAAACATAGATTTTTCACGAACTTTTAATACATAAATTTCATGGTTTACCGAAGTTACTCTCTCAGCCTTTTGATCAATACAAACTACAATTAATTGTTTTAAAAAGTAGCGCCTACAAACTACTTTTGAAAAGTAGTCACTACTTTACTACTTCCAGATTTTGTCAAAGAATTTAATATCCACACTCAAAATTGAGGACACGGACTAAGTAATATTGTGGTCTCTCATTATATCGTATCTGCCGGGATACAATAAAATAAATGCGATATATCCGAGGACATTAAAAAATTAAGAAAGATAACATACAAGACAAAATTTTGTGTTACTCTCCAAAGTGTTAGTTTATACACATATTACTCATTATATGCCGGCCAGAGCAGTTCAATATTAATTTCTTCTGACATAATATCAAAAAATAATATACAAAAGAAGCAGGTCATGATACAATCACGCAATTTGAAGAAAGACGCAATTTTTCCCCCCTGAAGTAGCGTTAAATGTCCAATGCTCGCTACAAACTATCAATATTTTGTAACGCGCAACTCGCTACATTACATTTGTTTAAATGCAGCACGTTAATCTACAAACTGCTAGATAAAAATAACGACTAGTGTAGTTTTGCTACATATAGCGCACTACTTCTGACAACTGATCCATTCCATTCATCCTGTGTAGTGACCAATCACAAAACTTTGTTCAAATCTCAGACAAGACAAGTATCTCTGCTTTTCTTCTAATAAAATGAAAACTATTAACTTCTATTCATCTTCATAATAAATCAGCAACAATTTCAGTAAATGACTATACCGCTATAGAGTAAGCTAAATTATTTGTTCTTTTGAATGCAGAAAGGGTACAGATCGTTTTGAAAGGAAATTCTTTTCTTAAAACTGTCTCTGAATTATTTTACAAATAAAGTTGTTATGTGCTGCAAAGTAAAGAGAAAAAATCCTTCCGACCTGTACTGGAAGGGAGTGGAACCTTTCCTGTTCCTTGTTTAAAAGAATTCCGCTATTTTTATTCAAATACACGAAGCTAAAATCCATGGAACCCGATTATAGAAGATTTCCAGTTTTCGTCAATATTGAATTTAAATGTAAAATTTAAAAAAGTAGTCATCTATCACCAAGTTGGGTTCATTTGCAGCGACCTATTTTTATCGCCACATTTGGTGATATTTTGTCAAGTTTCGCCATACTTGGCGAGAATTCGACGCTGGCGAATATGACTATGTAGTTTTCAGCATATGAGAGTTGGAACAATGATTTTATAATGAAAGAAAGTTTTCAAAAAACCACGTTCACTAAAAATCATAAATTAAACTCGTTTCGGTATAGGAACCCCTAATTTTTAATCTATTGTCTTGTTTCAAAATGTCAGCCCCCCTAGAATTCCAAACTACTATATCTCAGCCATTTTTTAAGACAGAAGCAAAACAAACAAGAACGAAAAATCATGCGTCAAGCATAGATTATGTAACACTTTCCAACGCTTCCAAAATAATTTTACTAATCATACTCTTTAATAAGCTAAAAGATAACATCTAAGTAATCCGAATACTTTTATTCAGCCCTGTATAGGATCTATAGATTTGTATATATACTACATAGGATGCTAAATTTTAGTTCAGTTAGGAAACACGTAGAACAGTTTAAAATTCTCCGTCTGGAGTTAAATAATACGGAAATGTGTTCCCGAACTTTTCTGCTTCCCTGTATAGGATCTACAGAATTTATACACACCACGTAATATACAAAAAGCGATTTAAAATTAAAATCGCGTTCAGTAACTTAAAACGCACTTCCAGGAATTATTGTAAACATACAGTAGAGAATTATTTTGTGTGTCCCTGTAAATGAACGATGACTGCTATACACACAATATTCTGTAGTAAGTCTCTTGTAATGAACCTTATATAAATTTCAATGCGTTTAAAATAGGGAAACATTATTTAAATAAACCGCAGACGATTTTTCTCCATAGACGTAATGTAACGGAATTCTTTTGACTGTCCCTGTAAAGTAAGTATAAGTGCTATGCACACCCTATTCCATATTAAGCTTCTTCTAATGCACCTTAGTGATATATATAAATTTCAAAGCGTTTAAAATAGTGAAACATTATTTAAATAAACCGCAAATGATTTTTCCGCATAGACCGCAGTGTAACGGAATTCTTTTGAGTGTCCCTGTAAAAAAACTATCAGTGCTACACACTTCCGTTGAAATAGGGAACATGCTATAGATAACGATTATAACATATAAAAATTGCAGGGCAATCCAAGCATATTTACGGGAGTTAGAGCACGGACAGACGGCCAGACGGCAGACGGCCAGACGGCAGACGGCAGACGGCCATACGGCCAGACAAACCGAAGTCATAAGCACTTTTCAACTAGGTTGGAAAGTGCTAAAAATGCTTCAAAATCCTTGTATCGAGACCGAGACCAAACACTTAAGGGAAAAAACTTTTAGGATTTCTAATTTTTTTTCCACATCTTTTTTAAATTTGAAATCTTTAAGTGGTCGCCATTTTGAAGATGACGGAGGAAACTGGCCAACAGGCCAAGACCTTGGTAAGTCCTTTAGACATGCTCAATTACATTCAAATCGGTTCATAAAAACGAGTGCTGTGGCAAGACAAAAATCATATACATATAATAATTATCCCCTCTCTTTCATTTTAACATTGGTAAAGAACTAAACATTCATTTTCTATTACGAGTTTGGACATTTATTATATATAAAAATTTATATATAAAATCAAAAGTAAGAATAAAATCAGAATAACATAATATGGAGGGTGGGAGCGGACTGCTAAAAGAAAATGTAAAAACATTTAAAATATATACAAATATATACAAAAAAAAAACTTATAAATTTGAAATACCGGGAGGTTAAAGTCGGAACTGCTAAAAGAAGTTTAAAACATTTAATTAATTTTTTTAAAATGTGTATTACTCATTTATACATTTATTTATCTTAAATATAGAACCTTTTTCTTGGCTATACTTGTATTCCTTTTAATATATTTATTATTAATTATTTATTATTAATTAACATCTATTTTAATATTTTTAATAAATATTTTCTTAATATAATCTTTTTAAATTAATATTTTCTTAATATAATATTTGTAATTGATATTTTCTTACTATAATCTTTCTTAATTAATATTTTCTTAATATAATATTTTTAATAAATATTTTTAATAACTATTACTGATTAACATCTATTTAATAATAATGATGATGTTTTTTCTTTTTTTTTTCTTTTTACCTTATACTTCTTTTATCCTCGTTTCACTTCTTCATAGATTTTTTAATAACGTAATTTAATTTGTCAATTTTTAACCAAGTGACTTTCCTTCTAGCTTACATTTAGGTAATGTGTAAGTTATTCATACCATTTCTAGATGGCGACACATGTTCTTTTATACATATCATTTTTTATTCTTTCTATGATAACTTGCTTGTCCATGGCTCATAGAGTCTATCTGATTCCGGTTTCATCTTAGACAATTATTTCTTACTCGGTGAGTTGTTCAATATGTCTTTAAGCTTATCTCCGTTTGTTAAATTTTTAATTATTTCTTGGTTATCTTAATTTCTTTCAATCATTTGCTTTTCAATTTGTTATAAAGAGCTTAATATTGTCATTTTTAGGCTTAATGCCGACAATATTTGACGAAGTAACATATCTTTGCTATGAATTATTCTTATGAAGCTCCTCCGAGGAATTCATAAGAAATTCATAGTTTCTCATATTTGCATCTTCAATTTACATATCTCATATGTGTGTTTAATTTTTGTATTTTTTCCCTGTATATATCAACATTTGAACAGACAGTCGTTTTAGGTCATGAACAGATAGTGGTTTGAGGCTCATGATCGGTAAAACTACACACAGAAAAAAATAAAACCCAATTTGGGATGAAAGATTCTTAGATATGAGCCCGAATTGGGGCATGCCTCTTTTGGTTACTACTGTGTATCCATTTTGGGCACTGTTAAATACCCATTTTTGTATATTTCAACCCAAATTGGGTTTTTATTTTTTTTTCTGTGTACCGAAAATTTCCGGAATGCTTTCCTCCGGATGGCTGCAATAAATAAGCTTATCGCTTTTTGTAATGGAAGTTACCTAAAAGAAAGATAAAAATCAACGTCAACTCTCTATATTATACAAGTATATATATACTATATTATACATACTTGTAATTCGGTTAACAAATTTTTTTCTTCCTTTCTTCTTTTTAGACTTAAAATTGCCGTAATCAATTTTGTTCTGATGAAGCTGTATACTCAAGTTACTTTTTTATATTTTGTCTATGCATTTTTTCTGTCCTTTATATTTAACTAATGGTGCATATTGCGTGAAAGCCATTGCTTATTCGTGGCAAAGAGCAAGAGAAGCCACGAAAGTCCGGAATTGTAAAGCTCAGTCGAATGAAGTAAATGTCAACATCTGCTGCAAAATGCAGCTTTAAAGATTGTCCATCTGCTTCCAATATAAATTCTTCAATATAAATACATTGCCTCTTAGTTAGACATCATAGATATCTGATATTATTTAAGGTTACCTATGCTTCGTAGCGAAATTGTACTCTTATCGCAATACCGATAACTGAATAATCGGAATTGTCGATCAGAAATTTTAAAGAAAATGCTATTTATAAACGCAAGATACACGAACTTACTTCAGCAACGAAATTAAAGAGTCGCTTTAAGGGATCTCGCTACATCCTTCTAATTTCAATATAACACTTAACCATAAATTTTCGAAGAAAAGTAGACATGTTCTTAAAGTACTTATTAAGGAATTTTCTCATTCTCTAAAAAAAAGTATTATTTTAACGTAAAACATGAGCGCATTTACATCATTGGTTTGTCATTCGCATCTCCGTTTCAGGGAAACAATTACACCCCAACCCTCTCATCGTTTGGCCACCTTAGTCTAGATTTCCGGCCACCAACGCAGAACACCTCAATTTTCAAAACAACCTCAGTCACGGTGTTTTGTTTTTTGTGGCAGCAGCAATTCCCTAGTCAAGTATTAAGGCGTAAAAGGCTTGCAATAAACGTCATAATGACGAAATGATTTGACTGGTGGTCAACTCCGTCGGCCTGTGGTCATCCGGGGTGGTACATGGTAAGGAACATTACCGATGTCTGGCGCCCCACATGATTAGAAGGTATGAGAGCGCGAGGGCGGTAACCCGAATGTGCGCACCCCATATTTTCGTCTAGGGTGGGAATTGGACAGTGGTCATTATGTAGTCGAGGGTTGTTGTGACATGTGAAATCTCACTTCAGAATTGTTGTTTTCTGCTGGCAGTTGATGAAGTCATCTAAAGTGGTAAGCTTGACGAATCAGCATATTGAACTGCCATTCATATTTACCACTCAAATTATTGAGTTACTGTAAGCTTCAAGTCCTTCTAAAGAAGGATCAGATTTTGAGTCTTAAATCGTTTATAATATCTTTTGAAAGAAACGTCACAAAACCATTTAATCTAATAAACTATATGGATTAAAAAATGTTTCAAAAAATTAAAAAGTTTTATTTTAATAAAGCAATATTTACAGTATACAGGGTGATCCTGAATTCATGGTACATACTTTAAAGGTTGGTACAGGGCATTGTAACAAACAATTTTTGTATAGGGAACCAGGGTCAGAAATCGATTTATATTGTCAAAAATACAGGGTGTCTCACCCCAATCCTAAGTCGCGTTTTTGTTCATAACTTGAATAGTAGTGAAGATACTTTGACGAAATCCTTACAATATGCTTACAAATCAAGCAAAGATGAGTCTGTTGTAAATTCTGTTAAAATATCTTCACCACTGTTAAAGTTATGAACGAAAACTCGACATCGGATTGAAGTGAGACGTCCTGTAATTTTGACTAGATAAATGGATTTTCGATCCTGGTTTCTTATACAATAACTTATTTTTAGAGTGGGTTGGAACAGGACACTGTAAATTCATTTATTGTATAGGAAATTAGGGTCAAAAATTCATTTATTTAGTCAAAATTACAGGGCGTCCCACTTCAATCCGAAATCGCAGTTTCATTCATAACTTTAACAGTATTGGAGATATTTTACCAAAATTTACAACAGACTCATCTTTGTATGAATTGTAAGCATATTGTAAGGATTTAACTAAAGCATCTTTATTATAATTAAAGTTATGAACGAAAACGCAACTTCCTATGGGAGCGAGACGTCCTGTATTTTTGACTATATAATTGGTTTTCAGACCCTTGGTTTCCTCTACAAAAATTGTTTGTTACAGTGTCCTGTACCAACCCTTAAAGTTTGTACCATGAATTCGGGATCACCCTATATAAGATTTTAATGATTTCTTTTCGACACAGGACGAAACATTTGACTTAAAAAATGTTTTTGGTTAAAATTTTGAGAAAATATTCAACTGAAACACATAACATGCGAATTCGAAAAGTGAAACTTCAATTTTTAATTTATTTACATTTCCTAAGTTAGTTAACGAAACAAGACAATATTAAAGAGATA
Organism: Maratus michaelseni; assembly: GCA_963931845.1. Taxonomy (NCBI): domain Eukaryota; kingdom Metazoa; phylum Arthropoda; class Arachnida; order Araneae; family Salticidae; genus Maratus; species Maratus michaelseni. The sequence continues at coordinate 362,654,194 of OZ007589.1, forward strand.
GGAAGGAAGTACGTGCACGTAATTTTTTATGGCTTATTTTGTACTTATTTTTACACTGTATTGTCTACTATGAGCGAAATGAGGATATCTTTTTTTTTATTATTACGAAAGCCATGGTTACAGATGCGATTTTTATTTTTCGACACCAGACAGCGTTGTAAAATTCCCCATGGAAATATTGCTTTGCGAATGATTACCTCCATGGTTTAATATTTATATGACTCACTGCGAATGAATCTTTTGTTTATTTACTTGAATAGGATTGAGATATTCGGCTGTTAACCCAATTTTCACTGAAGTTATCTCAGAATCTATACATTTTTTAATGTAACTAATTTCTCAAGAAAACAATTTGTTTGAACGATCTTTCAAAAAATGTAACTTTTATGCAGTTTTATTCGAAAAAATAATTTGAATAAAAATGGCCGCTAGGCATATGGAAAAAGATGTGATTAGCCCGTATTTGTTTCCCTCAGTCACATGACTTGCGCTTTTACTATATAGATTACGTATGATAGGATTTAATAGAATAAAGAAAACTTTTATTAATATCTTTTTAAGTTTTGATTCGATTTTCATAAAATCTGAAATGACTCGACGAAATTCTGCAACGATTATAAATATAGAATTTCAAACCGCTTGGTTGAGTAGTTTTTGCGCTGTTATATGCGGACGAACGAACCAGACTACGACTATAAGCGTTGCTACGTATTTGTATAATTACGAATGCAGCTAAAAAAATACGTTATTGAATAAATAATATATTTATCATATTTTTTCACTTTATAATTATCATTTACAAAATAAAGAAAGATTAGAGAGAATTGTGTGTAACACGTAACGGTGGTGTATCTCCTTTCATTAAAATAATAATAATAATAATAATAATAATAATAATAATAATAATAATAATAAAATTCACAAATCCTCAATTTTCCTCAAATATATATTTTAATATACAGGGTGTCCGAAAAGTCTGGAAACGGTCGAGTAACTCGAGAAATATACATTGGATTGAAAAATGGAAGAATGCATGTTCAATATTCTTAAAAAATCTATTTAGAGATATCAAAGTCTCCCTCCCCCAACTCTGCCCCCTGAGGGGAAAGGGGGGGGGAACTTTGAAATCTTAAATGATAACCCTTTTTAGTATTGCAGATTCGGATTCTACGGAAAAAAATACGTAACTTTTGTATTTAACATTTTCTTCGGAAAATCGTAGATGGTGCTGTGATCGATTAAAATGCAGTGAGAATCATTTCCACTGAAAAGTTTGGAAACGGCAGAATAACTCGGGAAATGTACATCGGATTGAAAAATAAAAAAATGCATGTTCAATAGTTTTGAAAAATCTATTTAGGGATATCAAAGTTGCTCGCCCCCCTCCCCAACTCTGCCCTCCTGGGGGGAAAATTGGCACGTTTGAAATCTTAAATGATAACCACTTTTTTTTATTGCAGATTCGGATTCTACGGGAAAACATACATAACTTTTGTATTTAATATTTCTTCGAAAAAATCGTAGATGGCGCTGTAATAAGTGCAGTGAGAATCGTTTCCATTGAAAAGTCTGGAAACGGTCTAATAACTCAAGAAATATGCATCGGATTGAAAAACGAAAAATACGTGTTCAATATTTTAGAAAAATCTATTTAGGAATATAAAAGTTGCCATTTTTCTAAAATATTGAACATATATTTTTCCGTTTTTCAATCCGATGTATATTTCTCGAGTTATTCGACCGTTTCCATACATTTCAATGGAAACAATTCTCACTGCATTTTACTCGATTACAGCGCCATCTACGATTTTTTTAAGAAAATGTTAAATACAAAAAAAATGCGCAAAGAATGTGAGTAAATACGATATTAATAGAATTTTCTGGTAGGAATTTTTTCGTAAATTAATAAAAATATGAATAAAAGATGTCAGTATGGATGAACCTCAGCATTACCAAGTTTAATATTTCAGTTGACTGGTACTCTGGAAGACTGGAAGTGTAATGGAGAAAAAGGAATGTGCTTACGGGTAAATATAATCAGAATGAATGCATCGCAGACGGGTTTACTAATGTGCAATATGGATCTTGTTACTATGTGAAATCTTACAAGAAGTAACACTACTTTGTGAAAAACTGCAGAAATATTCACACGAAATGTTTTTATTAATTGCTTTATAAGGGTAAAGGAAAATACCGTTATATCAAACTAGCAGGCTACACCCACTTCACTGGTCGATTTTTCCAAACAAGCCTCGAATGATTAAAATATATTTTAGTTCTACCTTCCACCACCAGGGAGCTCATTCTGTTCTAAACAACCTCTTTCCGAACAAACCTCCGGCACGAGTCCATGCTGCCTACGGCCTGTATAGCAGATGTGCTGAGCACGCTCTGGAAAATCCTTTAGTTTCACCTTCCACCGCCACGGAGCACTTTCTATTCTGAACGAACTTCCGGCATGGGTCCCCGCTGTCCATAGCACGGTATAGTAGGCGTGCTGCGCCCGCGCTGCAAACAAAATTAATTCCACCTTCCACCACCAGGGGACGCCAGATCTATATACCTTTAACGTTAATGCGATATTTAAATAACGACCAAACTCCCTCCCCCTGAAAATTTAACCAATGACCTTTAACACTAACAAATATCGTTAACTTTTGTAAGAAACAAAATGGCGCGTTTTTGTGGTTTGACTGCGCACTTTATTTTCTTTCCTTTCCAGACGTCTGGGTCAGTTTTTTGCAAAAGTTAAGAAAAATTACAGGCCGATTTTTACAAATATTTGGATTTTCGGATGCAGAAAACTTTTCTACATATGTTTGGTGAGTTTTAAATGGATTCCTTAAATACTTTTCTTAACATTCGGAACTTTGTGAAAACAAACCACTCGTTGCCATCGGTAAAAGAAAAATATCAGTTTTTTTCGCCGTCGTGTACCTTAATATAGATATCAGTTGTTCTCAATCTTTTGTGCTCCATTTTCCCTTTTCAACTTAATTCAGAATGTAACATTCTATCCTTACCAATATAGTCCAATTATTTAAAAGATATCTGTGTTTAAAGATATTAGTGGTCCCGCTCATCCCCATTGCGTCTAGGCTTGAAATGGCCTAGGCACAGTAAGTATGTGCCTACCCTAGGGCTTCCAGATTTATTAATTTTTTTAGAGGGGAGAGGGTAAAGAAATTTGAAAATTTTAATCTGAAAACTCTTTTTTTTTTGTCTATATATATATATATATATATATATATATATACATATATATATATGCAAAACATAATAACAAAAGAATGTTTTCAGAATATTTCAAATACAACTATTTGTTCAGCCATTTTATTAAAATATCTTCAAACTGAGGAATAAAAGTTCACTTGCATAAGTCTCTTGATGTACAAGATTTTATCCAAGATTTACTCAAGCGTTAAATCTCGCGCAAAATCGCACTAATGAAATTTTGAAGTTAAAAAAAAAATGTAGGAAAATATTAATTATTTACAAATTAAAAAATTTCTTAAAATTTCTTGCTATTGTTGAAAATATATTGCTTTATATTAAGATCATTAAAGGAATCTTTACTGAACCTGAGAGGAAATTGTTAAAGCGAGATATGGTCTTTTCATGTGAATTTAATCTATAACTTGAGCAAGCTTTACTGTCAGTAGACAAAGAAAGGGGGGTGGGGGGATATGGTGTGAGCTTTCTAGTTACTTATAAAAGTGATTATATAGGGCTCGAAAAAATGTTATGCCTAAGTGCTTTAATCGGGCCCTGATCACCCCCCTCTCCAGAAATATTTAAATCCCCCCCCCCCCCACCACCACCACACACACACACACACACTGTTTGAGATTCACTGCTCTATATATTTTTAATTTATCTATAATTTTATAATTTATCTTTCATTGTTTCATTAGTTTACATTAAAGTGTGTTCCATTCAGTACCGTCTTAACGTGGATCAGCGGCACAGCAAACCCGATCTGGGCCAGCAACTCAATGTTACATATTTTATATTTTTTTTAGCTTGAAAATTTAATAATATGTATTTAAAATTCAGAGGAATCATACTGAACAGTAATAATTAAAACTCATTTTATTGTTACGGCCATTATTATCATAATTAGTAATCAACCGCAAGATGGTATTCCCAGAATTATATGTTAAGTATTGTACTTTTATATCGCACATTAATTAAAACTTATGTAATTAGCTATAATTTTGAAAGGTCGATACGAATAGAATCTGAGCATCAAAAGATTGTCTTTTTAATTACAAAATTTATTACACAAATTGATGGTGAGAAATACCACCATCTAGATCTAAACTAGCACATACTATAAAAAAAAAAAGTATTTGGTTTTTTTTCTGCATATTAGCAGAGTATTTGGTATCATTTTAATCAGTGAACAGTGAACAATACAAATTAATGATCCATTTTAGGATCAGCGCATACAGATAGATAATTGTGGAACAAAGTGAACCACGGCAGTCAAGGAAATATTTGGTTTTCCGTTCCCACGAATGATTTAACTACACCTAATAAAAATGTCATGGAGAAAATTGTCAGAACAATAATATGACACATTTATTTATGAGAGCTTAAATAGGCACGAAGACCTCACAAGTAAAAGCATCTTTACCTCCCAGACACAGCACGGCGTCAAGAGGAATCACTATTGTACCGACGGGCCTATGAAACACTCAAGGGGAGTACCAAAATTCTCCCGCCTGCCAATGGTCATTTCTCTAAAATCAGAGGTATGGCCGAAACATGCAAATTTTCAAGAAGTTATATGTATAAGGCCTTAATTTTATGTGAAAAGGGAAGAATGATTCCATCCTTTTTTTTTTTTTTTTTTGCTCCACGAAAAGAATGTGATTTTTTTTTGAGAGTTGAGATTCAAAAAAAGATGGAAAAGTAGAAGGTTGACTGCTCTCTAACTAAAAAAAACAGATTTTGAGTGTGTGTGCCAATAGATGGAAATGTACGCGCTAAGAAAAAGCGAAAACGCGTCAGCCATTACCTCCTGCTGTCAACGTTATCTAGTAATATAAGGTAACAAACAATCTTCCTTCACCATTGTTCCATTTTATTTAATTAAGCTATATTCTTTTAATAATACGAATTTACGTGTGTATGAAGATCCTACCCCGATCTAAACATAAAAAGGCTAATCAAATAAATACTTCTAGGGTATGGAACTCTGCCTTTCAAAATCGAATTTGTTAATTCAGTAAGATAAACTGTAATTCTCAGAAAATAAATGTTGAGAATACAGTTCTCAACTAGGATTGAATATTTTTATTTTTTTAAAACATTTATATTTGTTTTTAATCATATGCTTATAATTACCTTGTAAATAAACTCAATTTTATATTCAATTGATTTTAGTCAGTTTTCCTTTTGTTTACTTAATTTATTGAATTAATATTAAGTCTTTTATTTTAGGAAATGTTTTCTTTAATATTACAATCTAGGTTTTAAAATAAGCCATTATATATTTAATGTTACATAACTCTCTGCAGGTAACCTTTGATGATTGTAATTGGCTCAAAGAGGATCCGAACTTCAAAAATAATTCACAACGCAACTTTTTCTTTTCTATAATTAATTGATAATTTGTCTAATAAAATTTTCTAAGTATAAATTATCATATCAGATCCTTAGAGTCATAGGTGCAAAATAAATACTATACGTCTCGGATAATTTAAAATACTCATATTAATCAATTAACAGCAATATAGTGGTAAATCCTATGCAGTCAGACTTAAATTCAAATAATTTAATTGATCACTCTGTAGCATTCCATCATAGGGTTTACCGAATTAGAAGTGGTACCGTTACCTCTTTCTAAATTATTTTAATATATTAATTTAATTTTAGAAATAGAACTTTAGGTTATTGTATAATTTTTTAAATATAAAAATATATATGCAATATTAAGACTAAAAAAAAAATTTTTTTTGCTAACATAAATGTTCTTAATTCTAATTCTTTAAAAAAAATTTTTTTCCTCTTTTCAACAACTAAATAAAAAAAAAAAAAAAAAAAAAATTAAGCATTCATTGGGGAATCTTCATACACTCTGTAACATGCATATACCTGGCAATTCTTTTTGGGTACCTCACTAAATATATAATGATATATTAAATAATAATAAGTGTTATTGGATTGATTTGTATTAACAAAGAATTGAAAATATGACTTGTGTTACATATACTGCAACAGCAGCAAATATAAAATAAATACATAATAATGCTCAAATATTGAAATGATATATATTATATATAATTAATTTCTCGAACAGTGCATAACAATTCACCATTGGGTATCTTTTATTTTATGTTAAACAATTTTTTTTTTTTGCTCTCTCTCTATTTTATGATTTTTGTACTTTAATTGGATGAATAAGCGTAAAAGTCAAAGAATTAGTAGAATAGATACTGGTGTCAAAACTAGACAACAATTACGCGAATTAAATAATCAAACTGTAGACACTAATATTATTTGTAATAATAGTAATAATAATAATAAGAAAAAAAAGAAAGAGAAGAAAATTATAAATTCTGAAAAAGCTACTCCTAAAATTACTACAATGGACACCCCAAATGCAGATAGCCTAATTAATCTGATTCCATACTATGATGGAAAAAAGGAAGCAAATATTAACCATTTTTTCTTACAATTTGACAATCTCATCAATAAAACTGAATTGAATAATGATTCTAAATTAACTATATTAAAGGCGAAAATTGTAGGACCTGCTAAAGATAAATTGATGAGGGATCAAAATTTGTTCGTGGAACAGAACTTAGAAACCTTTAAAACAAAGTTAAAACAATTATTCGAACCCAAAACCACATTTCTAGAAGCGCAAAAGAAATTTTGCAATCTCAAACAAAAACCGGAACAAAACATGAACGAATTTATATTAGAATTTAATGCGGCAGCAGACCTTTATCTAAAAAAAAGTGGGCAAGATATAGGAGCTAACAACAGCTCTACATTCATGGAAATGATCAAATTATCTCAGTTTTTGGAATCAATTCGTAGTGATTTAAGTCTGGAAGTAAGAAAAAACTCTCCGCCGGACTTTAAAACAGCGTGCAACATAGCCTTAAAATTAGAGGAGGCTTATTCACATGTCAATTTAAAGGACATCAACAACATTTCCAAAACTAAAGATTCTGATTTGTTAAATGAACTGCTTAAACTCAATGTAGAAAGTGCAGAGAATATAAAATTATTAACCGCGGAACTAAATAACATAAAGTTAAAGGTAAATGCCACTAACAATGATACAACTAGGTTTTGCAAGTACTGTAAATCCACATCCCATACGAACCCACATTGTTGGTTTTACAAGGGCAACGAACAAAACAGCAGTAATTACGTGGACGAAAATAAAAAAATTCCTGAGAATATTCAAATCGAAAAACCAAATTTTTATCAAGGGGGAAACCAACAAGCTCAGGGAAACTTTCAGCAAACCCCAAATTACACGCACCAAAACTTCAACCCTATGCAATATTCTGCTCCTCAGTACATGTACTATGCACCACCCCCACCCCACCAACAATTTATGCCGATATCATATCCCAGTTTCGGAAATTATGGAGGCAATTTCAACGAACAGAGATCATATGACCAGCGAAGAAATTATAGAGGGCATAGAGGGGGCTACAAGCAAAATAATTATAAAAAACATGATTATACAAAAAAAAATAATTCACAGCAGACATTTGAAAACAATAAACAAGATAAAGATCATGATCAGAATTCTAGTAACAATAAGGGAAACTAAAGTCGGGACTTACATTCTCAAATACAAGGCACCCGCGTAAGTCTCACTGCGGGTCTAAAAAAAATAACAAAATTATTGCTAGTGTCAAAAGTAATGACAATTCTCAACTTCCGATTATTACTTTTGAAATTAATGGTGTTAAGATTAATGCTTTGACAGACAGTGGGGCGGCAGTAACTTTGGCATCACCTATATTGTTCGAACAATTAAAGAATGCACACGTAAAATATAAAAATCTCTGTAACCAGGTAAAAATTCAAACATTAACAAATTCGACAATCTCTTTTAAGCAATGCATTAAATTAACTTTCAAATTGGAAAACGTTTTTGTATCGGGGGCATTCTATGTTACAACTCAAGATTTTGGTCGGAACTACAATATGCTATTGGGATTCGATTTCCTCAAAACAAATAATATTATCCTAGATTTTGAAGATAAAACCATGAAATTAAAAAACAAAAACATTGCACTTCAATTTCTAGAAAATGAACCTCAAAGTCTGATAAGTAACTTAACTGCTAACTCTAATGAGAATCAAAATAAAGAAACAATACGCAAAAAGAAAAAAAAACGTATCTCGCACAAAAATTTTGTTACAGCAAAACTAACACAGACAACGGAGTTACTACCAGGCGAAAAAAAAATTGTTGCATTACTATTAGATCCAGATAAATTCGCAACTACAAATACAATACTCTTGGAACCGATTAAACATAATATGAAAATTTATTATAAAACATCAATTCACGAAATTGCCAAGGATAATAAAATTCATATAATAATCACTAACAAATCACAACAAAAATTAATCTTAACAGAGGGAATGAACATTGGCAAAATTTCTAAACATTTTGAAATAAAATCAGTTGACACTGAGGGTCAAGAAGTAACGAAGCAGGTAGTGCACATTAATAATCTGAATTTAGAGCAAGTTCGTGAACGGAGAAAAGCAGAACTTAGATCAGACGACTTTAATTTACAACATTTAGACTCGGACACAGCAGAAAAATTAAAAAAAATACTTCTAAATAATGCACATGCCTTTTCTAAGAATTACGATACACTCGGACAATCTTCATTAGTCGTCCCAAGATTTAATTTAATACATAATTATCCTCTGCAGACTAAACCATACAAAACTGCACACAATGTTAAGGAGTATGCTAAAAAAGAAATTGAAAAACTTTTGAGAGCAAATATCATTCGTAAATCCAACTCTGATTACGCTTTCCCTGTTATTTTCGTTAAAAAAAAATCTTTGCAGAAAAACGAACAGGCTAATGAAGTTAAATATCGTATGGCGGTCGATTATAGACTTTTAAATGAAATACTTCAAAATTATGCGTACCCCATACCCGAAATTAAAGAGATTCTGCGGAGAATGAGTGGAAAAAAATATTATACAGTACTGGATCTACACAGTGCGTTTTTCCAAATAAATTTACGTGAAGAAGACACTGAAAAATTAGCTTTCATAACGGAGCACGGTAAATTCTCCTTTTTAAGATTGCCTTTCGGAACGCGACTCAGTACTGCGGTGTTTGCAGAATTAATTGATAAAGTGTTGGGCCACTTTAATGAAGATCAAGTCGCTTATTTTATTGACGATGTGATCCTAGCAGCCGACTCACTCGAAGAAATGTTAGATCTGTTAGACAAAGTCCTTAAAGCTTTTATTGAAAATAATTTAACTATTGAGCCTACTAAAATACAAGTCTGTATGTCAGAAATCGAATTTCTCGGTTTCACCCTAAACAGCGAAGGATACTCTCCTTCAAAAAGAAACATAGATAAAATTCAAAATTTAGTTAAACCTAAAAATAAGAAGGGAGTTAAATCTCTACTTGGTCTTTCGAATTATTTTAGATCGCTTATTAAAGACTATTCTAAAATAGTTGACCCATTAATTAATCTTACTAAAGACAAAGTGAAATTTAAATGGTCTGACATAGAAGAAAATGCTTTCAAAGAAATCCAAGCAGCGATAGTTAAAAATCCCACATTAAAACCCCCGGATTTCTCAAAAGATTTCATTTTAATCACAGACGCTTCTAAAACAGCTATTTCTGGAATTTTAGCACAAGAATACGACGGAGAACAGCTGCCAATTGAACATTTTGGGCGAAAATTAAGGGATCCCGAAAAGAACTACCCCAGTTTCAAACTCGAACTACTGGCGGTTCATGAAGCGGTGATGTATTTCAAGCATATTCTCGCAGGGAGAAAATTTAATATTTATACAGACTCCAAAGCGCTAACGTATTTTTTAAATTTGGAAAAGCAACCAGACATTGTAGCAAGGTGATTGGACAATTTGTCCCCTTTTAACTACTCTTTTCAGCATATCGAGGGATCTAAAAATCCTGCTGATTATGTTTCGAGGAACATTAATAATATAATTTCAAGAGAAAAATTGCAAAATTCATTGTTTACGGTAAACAAAGCTCTATCAGATGAAAACATTAAACTACAACAATTAGAAGACGAAAAATTAAATAAAATAATAAACAAAATTAAAACTGACAAACAAAACAAAACCACAAAAAAATTCACTCTCAATCAAAAAGAAATATTAATATTAAAGCCAGGCTCTGATACAAATGAACTGTTAATTGCTCCGGATAAACTTAAAGCTGAAATAATACAGGAAGCTCATAAACCACATTTCGGATTTTTTAAAACTTATCAAATAATAAAAGCTAGATTCTACTGGTACGGGATGTACAGGGATGTAAAGAATTATTGTACTAAATGTATACCATGTAACACGACTAAACAACATCAAACTATTAAAGTTCCCACACAAAAAATAATCAAAGATAAAGAAATCGGATCAGTTTTGCATATAGATTTAATTGGTTTGCTTCCAATGACGCTACGCAAAAATAAATTTGTATTTATGATTATTGATTCCACATCAAGATTCTTGGAGGCTGTACCGGTTCGCAATTGTGAATCACAAACACTTCTAAATGTATTGAATCGCTATTTTAGTAATTTCGGATTGGCGCGATCCATAAAATTGGATAATGGCCGGTATTTTCACTCTGATTTATTCAAAGAATACATGGATTCTCTTAACATAGACCTAGATTTTACGTCCGTGAATAATTCACGCAGTAATGGGCTCTGTGAAATCAGTAATAAAATATTAAAAAATTCAATTGTGGCTATGTGTAAAAACTCTTTAGAATGGGATACCAGGATTGATTTTTTTAAAATTAATTATAACAGTACGCCGCACAGAGCTACGGGATTTTCTCCGGCACTTCTATTTTTCGGTAGAGAAATAAGAACTCCTTTTTCCATACACTTGCCTGACCAAGACATAATTTTCAAAACCTACGTTAAAAATAGAGTCCAACATATTGAGGAAATAAAGAAATTAGCCTTACAAAACCAAAAAAAAATGATGGCGGAGTACATCGACAGTACTCCAGTCCAAAAAGTAAAATTTCTACAAACGGGACAAGAATGCTACTTAAAAGTCGTGGGTAAACCAGGTGTACTTCAGCCAAAATTCTTGGGACCATTCGAGGTGGTAAGGAAGCTTAGGAATAACAATTACCTATTAAAGGAAATTGCATTCCCAGATAAAGCGACTATTAAACGCCACATAAATAAATTATTCTCACCAACGAAAGTGGAATCACAGACTATACACATAAATTCCTAGATAGGGAAGCGAGAAATTTTTTTTCTCTTTTATTGCTGTCGAGGCAATATGTATATATTTATTTTAAATTTTTATCGTTTATAGATGTCTTATTTTTCTTTAGTTTAGTACACATTTTATAATTTTCCATTATTGTTTATTTACAGTACATTGAGGACAGGTTACTATTTAAAAAAAAAAAAAAAAAAAAAAAAAAAGATCATTTAGGGAGGAGACTGCAAGTTTTTTTTTCTTTGCTACACAGTGTACTACTGAGGGATTTGGCTCGTCAGAGGGAGTTATGAACAAACATGCACGTTAAATAAAAAATAATCATAATTACGGTAAAAATAAAAACAGAGGCAGCCTTGCCAGGGTATCACCCTTTCAAACCCATTTTATACTAATTTATATAACAAAACAAAAAAAATTTTTAATATATAACCTTACCCCCTCTACTAAAAGTGAAAATAAAAGTCTTTATATGTAGCACAAAACATATAACTAATCGATTTAAAATTACAAGTCAACATCTATTCACTCGGCGACACAAATATAAATAATAATAATACAACATTTTATATTGACCAATATTTATAATAATTCATCCTTTGCTTAAAGCCACGGATTGACGAATCCACTTGAATTATTATAACAAAAAAAAAATCGGTCAGATTTTACAAAATTACTTTAGTTTAATATTTGATATAATCTATAACTTGGTTAGAACAACGCGTTTCAATTTTAATTTTAGAATAATCGTACGATTTCATATTATAAAACAAACAAGTAAAAAAAAAAAAAAAAAAAAAAAAATTTATTAGTTGTCCCTAAGGATTAACATTTCAGATAATTTAAAAAAAAAAAAATAATAATAATAAATAAAAAAAAAATACCATTGAACGTTTCAATTATTACAAAACATAAATTGGATGTTTAATTTATACCTTAAATATTTAGGTAAATTATTTCATACTAAAAAAATAATAATAATAAAAAGGTGTTGGATACATGTCAATGATCATTTCAGCAATTTATTGGATGTTAAAGTCTCGTTTTTGCAGGCGAAATTGAGACTATCTGCGCAGAGCATCTAATAATGCATTTAGCTGAGATATTTCTAATTAACTAAATTTCCAAACTTTACAAAAAAAAAAAGAATTTGTTTAATTTTTTTTTCTAACTATTATATGTAATATTTTATAAAACAAAAAATAATAAGAGAAAACAAAAGCGAACGCTCGCTTTCGATTCCTTAAATATGTATATTTACACGTTAATATATTTTAAAATAATAATAATAAGAAGAATAAATAATTAAATAAATATTTTACAATTGCATGCACATTTTCGTTTGTGCAAAGCAACGCTCGCTTGTTCTCGCTAACTTAAATTGTAACTAGAAAATCAATATTATATTAAAAAAATATATATATTATAATACATTACGTTTTTATACACAATATAAATAAATAAGTAAATATATAAATTGACGAGAAGATAGTGCGATGCAAACGGATTTGACCACGTTACACGTGTACCGATTTTTTTTTTTATAGAAAATATTAAGCAGATATACAGATTTAAACATACCCCATTTTTTTTTAAATCCAAGCCGGGTATACACGACTTTTTTTTATTTTAATCACACATGTAATCTTATTTCAACAATAAAATACAGATAGCTGGATTTTGGCGAGTAATCCAAAATCTGCACAGACACACGTGCAATCAAATCGTTTCAGTGATTTTTTTTTTTTTCTCCACTGTCAGTAATCCAGGAGTTTAGTAAACGTCACCCACAGGTGAGGAAAGATACCTAATACACGGCTTATCATTTCGCAAATCGTCCCCTGGGTACAACTGAATCCGAAGGTAGGGAGATGAGTCATTGTCCACAGGTAGGGTCATCTAGCTGTCATTCTCTATCCTTCCGCTTAGCGGTGATGGATTAGAGGGAGAAAAGATTACTGTTTTTTTTCTTTTTCTTCTTCTGCCTTGTTTTTTTTTTCCCAACCCCGTCCATTCCAAGGCAGGCAGTTTAAAAGGGTATTGTGTTTGACTTTATAGATGGATATTTAAATTTTTGGTATCGAAAGAAGAAAACAAATTTTCATTTTTTCGATCTGTTTCTTTTATGAAAATATATTATTATTGAGAATATCTTTCATTCAGAAAAGTAGCCTTTTCACATATTCCAAAACAATTGTTTTAGTAAGAATGATAAGATTTTTTTTTTTTAACATAACATTTTCTTTATATATATATAAAAAAAATAAAGAAGTTTTCTTTTCTGCTCAAGAGAAAATAATTCATGTGAGAATTAGATTATAATGTTTATAATACAGATTGTAGTACAACAGACATGTGATTATATAGATGTGTTTTCTCTCAATGTTTTTCATATATTATATAATTTTTTTTTTAATTGTATGGTATTCATTATCAATGCATACAGCTTACTGATTATATTGAGTATTTGTTTTAAATGATTCTGTATATTGTGTTTCAACGTATGGGTACCTAATTAGCCTGTAATAATTAAAATAAAAGATTTGCCAATTTATATGTATGTAATAACTAAAAATATAAGAGTGGAAAAGAAAATTAATTTTTTTTTTCTTTCTTCTCTCGGGCATTTTATTTTATTATTTGGCTTATTCAAATTTTCCTGCTTTATTTGGATTTGGACCTATTAAAACTCAAAATTTTAATAAATGTTTTTGGAACAATGGAAATTGAAACCAACTACACATGATAACTTGCTGAAGAAGTCATGTCTTTCATCAGATTTTTCAACAGTGAACTTTTGATTACGCTTTATTTCACCAATGTGTAAAACTTTTTTCTGGTGTTGCAAACCTACTTACACTCCAAACCTAGTGACACCCCAGCTTATCCCAAGTTCCTAGACTTTTCCATGTGAACATTTTCAGTTTTGATCTTCAATATAATACGACGATGGACTTTCATCGAGTACTTTGTGGCTATATATATATATAAAAAAAAAGATACTGTGGACCTTTTTTTTTTCTAATGTCGGGGGAAGAGATGATGGTGAGAAATACCACCATCTAGATCTAAACTAGCACATACTATAAAAAAAAAAGTATTTGGTTTTTTTTCTGCATATTAGCAGAGTATTTGGTATCATTTTAATCAGTGAACAGTGAACAATACAAATTAATGATCCATTTTAGGATCAGCGCATACAGATAGATAATTGTGGAACAAAGTGAACCACGGCAGTCAAGGAAATATTTGGTTTTCCGTTCCCACGAATGATTTAACTACACCTAATAAAAATGTCATGGAGAAAATTGTCAGAACAATAATATGACACATTTATTTATGAGAGCTTAAATAGGCACGAAGACCTCACAAGTAAAAGCATCTTTACCTCCCAGACACAGCACGGCGTCAAGAGGAATCACTATTGTACCGACGGGCCTATGAAACACTCAAGGGGAGTACCAAAATTCTCCCGCCTGCCAATGGTCATCTCTCTAAAATCAGAGGTATGGCCGAAACATGCAAATTTTCAAGAAGTTATATGTATAAGGCCTTAATTTTATGTGAAAAGGGAAGAATGATTCCATCCTTTTTTTTTTTTTTTTTTGCTCCACGAAAAGAATGTGATTTTTTTTTGAGAGTTGAGATTCAAAAAAAGATGGAAAAGTAGAAGGTTGACTGCTCTCTAACTAAAAAAAAACAGATTTTGAGTGTGTGTGCCAATAGATGGAAATGTACGCGCTAAGAAAAAGCGAAAACGCGTCAGCCATTACCTCCTGCTGTCAACGTTATCTAGTAATATAAGGTAACAAACAATCTTCCTTCACCATTGTTCCATTTTATTTAATTAAGCTATATTCTTTTAATAATACGAATTTACGTGTGTATGAAGATCCTACCCCGATCTAAACATAAAAAGGCTAATCAAATAAATACTTCTAGGGTATGGAACTCTGCCTTTCAAAATCGAATTTGTTAATTCAGTAAGATAAACTGTAATTCTCAGAAAATAAATGTTGAGAATACAGTTCTCAACTAGGATTGAATATTTTTATTTTTTTAAAACATTTATATTTGTTTTTAATCATATGCTTATAATTACCTTGTAAATAAACTCAATTTTATATTCAATTGATTTTAGTCAGTTTTCCTTTTGTTTACTTAATTTATTGAATTAATATTAAGTCTTTTATTTTAGGAAATGTTTTCTTTAATATTACAATCTAGGTTTTAAAATAAGCCATTATATATTTAATGTTACATAACTCTCTGCAGGTAACCTTTGATGATTGTAATTGGCTCAAAGAGGATCCGAACTTCAAAAATAATTCACAACGCAACTTTTTCTTTTCTATAATTAATTGATAATTTGTCTAATAAAATTTTCTAAGTATAAATTATCATATCAGATCCTTAGAGTCATAGGTGCAAAATAAATACTATACGTCTCGGATAATTTAAAATACTCATATTAATCAATTAACAGCAATATAGTGGTAAATCCTATGCAGTCAGACTTAAATTCAAATAATTTAATTGATCACTCTGTAGCATTCCATCACAAATGATATCTTTCCATAGCTCAATATTGTTAGAAAAATAAATATGTGAATGTAAGATGATTTGTAAACGATACACGAAAATCAGACGGGTGAGGGCGCGAGGGCCCTTGTCCCTGCTGAATGCATTAAAACGCCCAGTGTTGAATTCAGGGGGTGGCCCGGGGGACCCCCCCCCCCTCTCTCTCTCCCACCTGATCTTTGAAATATCCTCCCTGGAAGATTTGAGATTTTATGCTTTCAGTGGTTAAAAAGTGGAATTTAAAACCCTGGAACTCCCCCCCCCCCCAGAGCCACAGAATGTCCCCCCGGAGCCATAGAAATCCCTCCCGGAGAAAAGTGTCTGAATTCAACACTGAAAACGTCAGTGGTTCCGATTTCTTCTAACATATCTCTGAAGCATAAATGAATAGAAAGAGATTTGCTGTAGAAATCTTGAATAGTTTGATTATTTGTTACTAGATGGCGTTAATATCTGTTTCTTCTTCGATCTCTATTTCTCGTTTCCAAAATGATGCAGTAAAGAAAATCCCTAGAGATTTTAATGACTCAGTCCTTTATTCAATACATCACGAAAGATATAAAATATTCCACCCACTTTAATCCATTTTAAATGTCGATTTATTCTTTTTTTTTTTCTTTCTTCAGTTTGATGATTAATTTTGACGATAAGATGGCTAGATAATTGAAACGTATTTAGAAGAGGGAAATTCTGCCCTTTTAATATTAATAAAGTTTTGCATATATATTAAATAATGAAGGCTTATTATAATTATGAAATGTATAATTGATGTTTTGTATTCAGACATATTGTTATACATAACAGACACATAAATAAATAAATAAATGCGACACAATATTTATATATTTTTTTTAATTGAAGAGTAAAATGAAGAAAAAAAATTAATTCAGAGAGGCATAAATATTTGGTAGAAAAATAATGAATTGGAACAGCTTTGGAATTAGCCTACTGTCCGCCATCTTGTTTTTAAAATCAAAACATATTTGTCTTGCGAGACAAAGTCATGGTCTGCGTTAAAAATCCTTCAGGATTTGGGTACGATGAGGAGTGGGCTCGCTCGGCGCCTGTTAGTTTTTATCATTTCCAAAATAATTTTCATATATATTTATTTATTATAAACATGTTATTTAATTTTATTGACTAATTTATTTATATTTAATAATAAAAGTTAAAATGTTTTGATTTAATTAAATTATATCAGAAACAAAACAAACACTTTGATTTATCGCCCGCGGTCAACCATCTCATTTTTTAAATCAAAACATTTCAACTTTTATTATTAAATATAAATAAATTAGTATTCTGTTTTTTTTTTTTTTGTTTTTTTTTTTAACTTGATTATGTCAGAAACAAAACAAATGTTTTGATTTATCGCTCGCGGTCAGCCATTTCATTTTTTAAATCAAAACATTTTAACTTTTATTATTAAATGGAAATAAATTAGTCAATAAAATTAAATAACGTGTTTGTAATAACTAAATATGGATGAAAATTATTTTGGAAATGAGAAACAAAACAAATATGTTTTGATTTAAAAAAACAAGATGATGGATAGCAGGCTAATTCCAAAGCTTAGCCAATGAATTTTAAACTAATAAAGCTATAAATGTAAATGTTCGTGGGAAAAAAAAAATGCTAATTTTCATGTCAATCACGATGTATTTTTAACCATACATGCATAAAAGCATTATAAAATAATAAAGAAAGAGAATTATTAAACATTTCATGTTAAATTCTTTTTTTTTTTTTTTTAATTGGATGTTAGTTTGCTTTATTTTTAATGATTTGCAGATGGATGCTTTTTCAATAAAAAATTCGCATAAGAATTGTCAGAGAATTATAAAAATTAGAAAGAAAGTTTGAGAAAAATGTATTTTCATCTTAAACTTGAATATAATCAATGATTTCTTTCATGTGTAACTGATAAATGAGAGAAAATGCCACTTGTTTCAGCAATTACAAGCAATTTTTGTCAAATAGGACCATAATGTTAACAAATTGCTGCAAAAAAAAAAAAAAAAAAAAAAATTAAACATATTTAAAGTTTTTTTCTTTAATTTTTTGTCAAACGTTTATTTTTTATTATTAGTACAAAACTTTAAAAAAACACTAAAAATATTTTTTGATATACCAACGAGATAAGCTATTTCAGCATGTGCTATAAAATATTTAAATAAAATTAACAGTTTATTAACGGTAGTTTTATTAAATAAAATTATAAATCTGTAAATAAAATTATAAAAATTGATGATAAAAGATGATAAAGATTGATAAAAAAAATATTAATCATATATGAAATTATGTAATATAAATATGATTATATTATATAAAAACCTATAAATAAAATTATATAATATATATAAAATTATATAATATAAATATATAATTATATAATATAAAAGCCTATAAATAAAATTATAAAGCTGTAATTTTTATTTTCATTAAGAGACATAAGGCTGTTAAATCTTCAGAAAATTCAATTTTTTAAAATAATATATATATGCAAAATATTTCGAGAGCTTTTAAATAAAACCTGCATTAAAATTTTTACAACTTCACTTCGATCTAAAATTTATCAGTTCTTCTCTGTAAACAGTAGTTAAAAAGAAGATTTAAAACGATTTATTTCAAAATATACTGTAAAAAAAAAAAAAAAAAAATTAAAAAAAAAAAAAATAAATAAATAAAAATGCGCGCCAGATATCGTTTAAGTTACTTAATATTTTTACATGAAATTTTCACAGATTATCGACGAAATATTTCTATCTTAAATCTGAACCTAAATTTCCGCTACAAAAATATTTTATTCATAGATAAACTACAAATAATTTTAAATCAATCAGTCGTCATACTTTTAATTAAATATTATACTTTCAATTTATTTTAAAATTAGTAATTTCGTTAAAATACATGCAAATTTAGGTCCAGAATATCTGAAGTATGTGGAAAAATTCGATTTTTTCTTTTAAATATAAGATATCTAGTGCGATTTTACACGCATGTTTCTATACAACTTTTATCAACAAAATGTTAGGAATTGTTTCTAATTCTCAACCACTTTTTGCATTTTAAATAAAGATATCTATATTTATAAAGCATATTTTATTTAACTGCCAGTAAAAAATGTGTGCGTTTAAAGTTTCAAATTGTTTTTACAAGATATGAAGTATCGAAATGTATTATTTTTGTCACATTTTTTTTTCTACTTTTAACAATCCCTTAATAAAAACGCGAAAAAACTGAAGAAATCTTTAAAATAATTTTATATTCAGTATCTACTTAAAGATACTCATCGATAATGGTCAGTTTTTGAAACGCGTTGAAACAAAGAGACTTTTATTTTTTTCCTCTGAAAAATCTTTTTAACCATTATTTGTCCTAAGTTTTTCCTAAGTTTATTTTTCTGTGAAAAGAAGCGTTAAAATATTTGAGTGAAAAAATCATACATTATATTTTAATTTCTATAAGAAAAATAACGTGGGAAATACGAACGTTAACTTAACCATGACAATGTAAGGTTACAGCTAACTTATATATCATTAAAATAGACGGTTATTAATGTTATTATTAACTTTATCAGTTTATCAGTAGTTCATTTTTACTTACCCATCATACGTAGTATAGGGTAAATCTTGTAATCGTTTTGAAAATCGAAAAAAAAAATTGGGGCGGATTTACACGTTTTAGACACTGAATATTCCGAAAAACATATTTTTAGAAAAAAAAAAACATTTTGCTGTTTGTCTGTCTGTGTGTGTGTCTTTAAACGCTCTATCTCCCAAACAAATTGAGATAGACACTTGAAATTTGGTATTATTTAGTATGTAACAATGAGAAGAAGCTTATTGAATTTCAGTAGCCTCGATTATCCGGAAATATTTTTTTCGGACACTAAAAATATTCGTTCTGATAAAAGGTATATAAAAATTTTCGAAATTGTTTATTTTAAGGAGTGAATATAAAAGACAATAAAAAAACATAAATTTTGCATAAAGAATGAAGTCGATCGGATAATTAGCTGCCGAGATATTTATATTCCTATTTACCACACTCTTCGATTTTTCATGGGATATATATTTTATAAGGATTTTTCTCTTATGCAATTCAGTAATAGAGCCTTTAAAGTTTATGACATCATCAAGCCATGATTTTATTTGAATTGCAATGCATTTTATAAATAGTTTACACATGTTTTATTTTCATATTCTATATTATGCATATCCATGATGGGTAAAGTATTACGGAGGAACCCAACGACTAGTTTACTTTAGAAATCTTTAGTATAGCTAAATAAAACATAAATGTAACACTTTTGTATTGTTTTTGTGTTATCATTTTTTTTTTTTTTTGACATCTACTTCATACATCAACATTCAGATTTTTGTTTCTGTTTCGTAATTTTAATTAATCAAAATGGGTTGTTTGTATTTTTATTTTTTTCAGATTTTACAAATAAAAAGATTATTTCTATAAAATTAAAACGCTGATAAAATATTAGTATTCGTAAATAATGTCCTATTAGTGTTAAATATATTTAAAAATAATTGTTTTATAAAATATATTTCATCCATTTTTAATGCGTTCCAACATAGTTTAAAAGTATTTATGATTTCGGTTTGTCTGTCTCTATGTGCTCTAACTCGCGTATATATACTCGGATTGCAAATGAATTTTTAGATGTTATTGAGGTTTACTATAGAATGTTCGGTTTTTAAAATGAAGTGTGTAGAGTTTGTAGTTGATTTACAGGGACACACAAAATAATTCCGTTACATTACGGTCTATGGTGGAAAATCGTTTAAGGTGTATTTTAATGATGCGACACTTTTTCAAACATATTGGAATTTATATATATATCACTGAAGTGCACTACAAGATGCTTACTGTAAAATATGGTGTGCATAGCATTCTTCGTTTATTTACTGAGACACTCAAAATAATTCCGTTATGTTACGGTCTGATGGGAAAAATCCTTTGCGATGTAAATTAATGGTTTTACACTATTTCAAAAATGTTGAAATTGATATTTTTCACTGAGGTGTGCCACAAGATGCTTACTATAGAATATGGTGTGCATACCAATCATCGTTCATTTACAGGGACACACAAAATATTTCTTTTCTTTCATATTTCTTGGTGTGTATGAATTTTATAGAGTATTTACAGGGCTGCACGAAAGATCTCGAGAACGTTTCCGTTTGCTGGTGTAAATTGATAAAGGGGAATTTTCAACTGTGCTATACGTTTCCGAACTATGAAGTAAATTTTAGAATACTATGTGGTATATATACAAATTTATAGATCATTTACAGGGATGCACAAAATAATTCAATTTTTTTTTCCAATTATTAATGGTAATTGCTGAAATTTGTTTTTCAAATTGTTTATTTAGACATCATCTTTCACCTTATTAAATTGTTAAGATTTTGTTACAGTATTTTGAATGCCCTGGAAAGTGTTTCTTAATCTATGCTTGACGCATGATTTTTCGTTCTTGTTAAAATATATATTTACTTTAAGTTTCACAATTTTATTTTAATAAATGTCGTTTGTTTTCTGTTCATTTTCCGTCATCGCTCACACTCATAAATTCAGTTAACTGAGCCTTTGATTTTGAAAGTTGGGCGAGTCCATTATATGTAACTGCTGGATATTTAAGGATTAGTATTTGAATGGGTTTAAAACTATCGTTAAGCAGTAACAGACTTACTTTATATATATTTTGTGGTCTTATTTTATGTAAATTTAATGTGCAATAATTTTTATTCATGTTAGCCGAAAAAAAAATCTTTTTTTTTTTTTTTTTTTTTTGTATTTGTCAATGGATTCTCCTCACTTTAAAAATCAATGATTTATTGGATTTTTTTTTTTTAAATGGAATATAATTATCATAACAAAAATAATAATAATATTTTATTTTATTTACTTATTTATTTTATTTCAATATTTCAGTCTTTTTAGAATTCTTTAGAAGATTTTTTAGAAGATTCTTCTTTAGACTAAAAAAAATTAATTTTATGGGAAAAAGTGGGAACAAAAATCAATAATAAGTTGTTTCCATATAATTACATTTCTTATTATTCTTTCTTCTTGTTAACATTATGCAAAATAATAAAAATAATAATTCTATTCAAAGTTGACTTCCCGCACTCTCAAAATCAACGCAGCTGAAATATCGTTGACCAAATAAATTACTAATGGCAAATTTATACTAATATTAAAAGATATTTATTGTGAATTGATTAAAAATATAAATTTAAGATATTCATATATTGATATCGGTATGAGTCAAAGAAAAAAGTGAATTAATTCTTTTTATCGATTACAAATATTTTTCTTCGTCATTAAGCCCACATAATTTTTTTTAAATTTGGCTTTTTAAAATTATAAAATTCGATACATATTTAAGAGTAGTTAGCATAGTGTGCAACTTCTTTTTTTTTAAATTCGCTACTTATTTTTCTTATTTTAAAAGCGTTATTTTATCTTGAAATTAAATTTAAACAAAATTCTGTAAAGCCTCTGTGATTCCTTTAATTACTTGAGATATCTTCTATAATTCGAGTTATTGTTTTTATGCTTTTACTTACGATATCATCATTAAAATGAGAGACACAAAAATTCATTTCTTTTTTAATTAAACAATATTCTATTTTATTGAAAGCTTTTATAACAAATACTTAAAATATTTTTTTTTGTAAAAAGTTTCCAACTAATTTTTATTTTCTATTATCTAATTATGTACTTTGAAAGAAGCAACACAAAATTTTTCTATTGAAACTTAATAAGAGTTTTATATTTATTTGTTTTGTGCTTCAATCATTGAACTTTCAACTCTCCCAAATAAATAGAAAAGAAAAAAGAAGAGAATATAAAGGTAAATCATTACTTAAAAGGTTTATTATTGTTTCAGCTACCACAATTGAAGTGGTCGGAGCAAGAGAGTGCCAAGCCACATTTTTGAACATCTGAGATATTTCAATTTGCAAATTAGATCAAATACTCAAATCAAGATATATAACCTAAAATTTTTTCGCCAATGTCTTAGTAACATTTGAGATATTCTGAGTAACAGTAAGGCATTACTTTAATGATATTATTATTACGTTTTTTTGTAAATTAGCTATCTTCATTAGAGGTAAAAACGAAACCTGGGGCATATGCTGCCACCAAGTGACATTAGAAACAAATTATATGTAGGATATTGTAATTTACAATATTAAGCAACAGATTACGGTGTTAGATTTATTTCACCAAAAATGTGGCTTAGCACTTTCTTGCCCCGACACCCTCAATTTACTTTGAGAATCTCAAACTCTTAGAAATATGTATACTTACTGAAAAAATATGTAACACATAGAAAATACATTTATCTAATTCTTACCTACTAAATAAACTTACATTTTCCTTTTGGACTTAAATATAAGTGTTAACTCAAGTCCTGTATTTTAATTATTATTATACTTTTTACATCTGTATTTTATTATTTTTTTTATTTTTATCTTTTTGTCTTCTTTATACTTTTCTATTTATTTTTTTATAGAAAATATGAACACCGTTACACTTTTGAGCAGGAAAATGTTTTTTGTTCTTATTTATGAATTAAAAAAACAATTAACAAACATATTTTAGATTTAGATTTTTTTAAATTACAAATTTGACGTAAATAATCAAACTGTAATTTACTATTGACAGATTATACTTCCAGAAAACAAAGAAATTACCTTTATTGAAGAATTATATTAACTCAAATTAGCAATGATTTGCTGCAAATTTCAATTTATTACCGAATATTTATTTCTTCATTTCTGATACTTTTTATTTGTTACTGTGGATAAACTTAAATCAACAATACATACCAATTAAAACAGATACACAAATTATATAAAAATTTATAATTTATTAAAAACTTGTAAGAAAATATATCAAATGCAATATCATTATGAAACATAATACAATGTACAATCTCGTGCAAATACTGTATTTTTAAATTCTATAAAAATAAACTTTAAATTACATATATCAGCACGCTTTTAAGTAGCAATTGCCTTTAGGCATTCAACAACAATAACATTTTAATAAGCATGTAAAAATATGGCAGTGCTTTAGGCTTTATAAACAAATTTATTCGAATAAACAACTTTTATTAATATTTGTTTCCAACATTTACTTTAGAATAATTGTCTGTAGACAAATTCAAAACATTTTAAAAAACTAATTTTCAGAAAACGTATGTAAAACAAAAATATTTAAATTATGAGCATTTATTGATTTACTAAAGTTAACTGGCAATGCTTTCACATGAAATTAAAATTAAAATAATAATAATAGTAAAATAAAAACTGGCACAAACACATATAAACAACATAATAAACTGACGTTATGTACATAATACCTAGACAGACTAGAAAAATATAATGGCAACCATCACTGACTGAAGTCTACATTTAAAAAAAATATCAAATACTGAAAAAGAAAATCTGTGAATTTACAATTTTCTAAAAAAAAAATTTCAAACACATTTTTTAAAACTAATTTAACCCTTTCCGGCACAGACGAATTCTGTTCGTAAAATGAGAAATTACTGACTGACACCGGAATTTTCAAGCGATTTTTTTAGAAAATGACAACTCCTTATTTTAAGCTTTCATTGTAGAAACAAAAAAATTTTATTAAAATATTCTTGGTGTCGAATGCAAGTTTGGAATTAAAATTAGGTGTTCCCGGAGTGGGACCACTGTGCCGGAAAGGGTTAAGAGTGTATAGTATATTAATATTTTACATTCCTGTTATTCATCTATACTTCTGAACACAGTTTGACCCTGCTTTTAAAAAAATTCCTGAGTAAAAAATGAACATAAAAAAATAAAATAAAAATTTACTCAACAAAAAATGTTAACTAAAAAACTATACGTAAATGGAATGTTGTATTTGAGCAAGTGATGAGCATGGTTTCTTAATTCATTTGACCTATCAAAGAAACAATCAGGTTGGAATTTGTACAACAAAATTCTGCAATCTTGTATTATATTAACTCTATATATTGCAACAAACGGTTTACAATTATCTGTTTGGAAATGTGTTCAAAATAATAAAAAAAAAACATTTAGCATATCAATGCTCATGTTATAAAAATGTCTTTTTTTTGGGGGGTGGGGGGGGGTTATTAATTAAACAATCAATGTCATAAAAGGGTTTTCAATTTAGAACTACTCATTTTTAAAGTTTCAAATTGAAGAGTCCAAAAATAATTTACTTTTAGAATAAAGTTCATATTATTTTGTATCTTTGCTAAGAAGTTACCATCTCAAGGATTCTTGTATTGGCACTATCAGTCTTATTTTGAAATCTCTTAAATTTTCTATTTAAAGTCTTTATTCTCGGATTAAAAGTTCGCTTAAAGCAGTAATATAACTCTGCGCCATTTGTAGTGTTTCATATTTAGACAGTTTTCTGTCACTACCTATTGACGGTACAACATCTCGAAGTTTGTCAAAAGCTACATTTAAACTGTGCATTCTTCTTCTTTCACGAGCATTGGCAGCTAATCTTCTTTTCTTCATGACTGCTGGTGATGGTGGCCTATCAGAAACCTTTCTCTTAATGCCTGATCTTGGAGAAACGACACTGTCTTCATAGATATCATCATCATCTTCATCATCGATATCATCCTCCCTAGTAAAGCTTGGGTTCTGATTTGCTGCTGGCTGATTCTGGAAGCTTCTGTAGTTATTAGAGTAATGAGGTGGCACTTGATGGCACTGGTTGGAAATATCTGTTACTTTACCCTGCTGATTTTCAAATGTAAAAGAATTGCACAAGTCTGAAATTGATTTAGGAGCAATGGCACTATAATGTCTCGTTGGTCTTAGCACAGTAAGAGAAGAATTGTTTCTGCACAAAGGATCTGGAAATACAAAACTAGAGTTCATATTCAACGCGGACTTCATTGGACTGCTGTTGGATAAATCACAGATTGTTCTTAAATTGGTGGGATTATCACGGTTCACAGGACTGGGTATTGGAGTAGTACTTGACATATTGCTAGGAGGACTAGAAGATGGACTGTAGTTACCATCAGAATAGTTTATGTAGATTGGAGCATAGTGGCCATGTTGAGCCATCAATAGTTCAGGCTTAGCTTCAAGAATAGTTGTTGGAGCCTGGATGACACTTTCAGTATAATGAGAGTTGTTTGATGATCTCATGACATCCATTTTAGATTGAAAGATCTCTGTGTTTCTGTAATAAAGAAAAATAAAATTAATATAAATTTTTATAGTAATACAATTATTAAAATATTGGTTGATTTAGAAAGCTAAATATGTTCGATAGTCTGCTGATATTATTTTTTAGAAAAAAAAAGTTTTTTATTGCATTAAAATTCATTTCAATACGTTTATAGCATATAATAATGCGTGATAAATTTTAATGTTATTTATATATTTTTTTTTTCCCAAGTCAAAAAATTTCTCTATATATTAACTTATATCTTAGATTTTTTTTACTTAAGATTTCTGTGAAATATTAATAATGTTCAAATATAACATTTACAATAATCAAAGCATTTCTCAATTACATGTACAGCTGAACAATAAAGATTATTTTTTTATTTATTCTAATTTCTTATTTATTTTTTTATGAAAAAAATTATTCATTAGGAATTTTTATGCTTATTTATATAAACAATTTAGAATAAAGCGTTATTCACCTTGCCTTTTACGAAATGTTACAAAAGCAATTATTATTTTTCACAACCTTTATCATAAAATAAAAGTTTATAAAAATTCAACATTCTAAATTATTTTTCATTTGAAGCTATTTTCTGAATTGCTAAATTTTGAAACAGTTTCAGGCTTTATTAAATTTAAATATAATAACTAAAGAAACTTTAACTGATTTTTATATATTTTTTAATTTTTATATGTTTTTTGCTGAGGAAATAAAATAGTTATTTATTTAGTCATCTTATTTAAATTTTGAAACAGTTTCAGGCTTTATTCAATTTAAATAAAATAACGAAAGCAACTTTAACTGATTTTTATATTTTTTAAAAAAATTTATATGCTTTTTACTGAGGAAATAAAATATTTATTTATTTAGTCATCTTATTTAAGTGTAAGTTAAGCACACTTAAAAGAGATTTTAAAAAGACGCAAAAATTTACACGATAAAAGAGTTATTTCATTTATTATAAAAATTGTAGCAAATATTTTTTTTCTTTTCGAATAAAACAATTTGTTCTTCAAGATGCTCTTACATGCATATTTTATAATAAAATAATTGCATTTTATATGCTGAGACCAGCCTGCCATTATATACAATAACTGACCCGCTAAGAAGTACGTTCCTTGCAAATTTAAATGAATAATAATAATAATAAATGGGACTATAATTTAAAAAAGAATTTAATAGGTGATACAGTAAATTATTAACAGATAAAGACAATAGCGTTATATGCATATCGAATTGATATAATGCAAATAAAGACAAAAAACTTAATAACACCATAAAATTAAGAAATACAAAAAACCTTTCTAAAGAACTTTGTCTTTCTTCATCCGGCACAAAGAAGACCTGCTTCCAGTCAGCACTTTGAAAGCAGGAGCAAGATTCAGTATTTACTATTGAAATGGTTCTTGTAGATATTTTGAATTTAAAAAAAAAACTTATAAATAAAATAATCTTAGAAATTTTATCTGTCTTGCTTCTGCTTTCAAAGTGGTAGCACGTCTTCTTTGCACCGGCTGAAGAAAGACAAAGTTATTTCGAAAGACTGTGTATTTCTTAATTTTATGGTGTTATTAAGAAGTCTTTTGTCTTTTTTGTGCATCTCACTAATTTGTTTGATATTTTAATGTGATAGTATGCTAGGTTTTTTTTTTTTCTGTTTTCTTTTTTTTTTTTTTTTTTTTTTTCTCTTTTTTCGAACTGAAATTTTTCTATGTGTGATCGTTTGGAAATTTAAGAAACCTCCCACTTCATCTGAGATGATAAAATTATTCGACACTTCTGGCAAAAATTATCTCTTTGCTTTTCTGCCTTCAATCAATTCATATAACTTTTTACACATGTATGAATTTTTAGAATATGGAAATCAGCGTAAAAAAAATAAATAAAAAAAAGAAAAAAGAAAGAAAAAGAAAAAAAAGAAGGAAGAAAAACTGCTATGTGCATTCTCTCTCTCTTTCTTTTTTTCTTTTCTTTTCTTTTTTTTTTTTACAGTTAAAGTAACATACATTTCCATTTAATTTCATAAGTTGGGATAAGAATAGGATTTTACACAAATAAATAATGTATTATGAGTATATATACGCACAGTTAGTCGCGACGAGCAAATCACATCTAACGATCTAACACCGACAATTTTATTAACAACATCTCGTACAATTAAAAAAACTCTCGGCATATATTAGAATTTCAGTTAGCAGCAATAAAAAGAATTTGCCGATAGTTTAATAAAACAGATCATCGGATAACACATAATAATGTAAATCACTTCTCACATCCAGAAGCTCATCACGCTCTCGCGAAAATTATCGCCGGGAGCAATTCGGATGTATTTCCGCTCATGCACCCCGTAACGGGTCCCGAAGTTCTTCACGTAAATCGTATTATGAGCAAAAAGAGGTGTTACCGTTAGTTTCATAATAGCTTTTTTTAATGGAAGATTTATTTTTCTTTAAAAATTTCAAATATCACATTTTCATATTATTATTATTATTATTATTATTATTATTATTATTATTGATAATTTATATTTTTTACACATATAAAATAAGAGAGCGACATAATTAATTCATCTTAAAAGAAAATATGAAATCTGTGCATAAAAAACTGCATACATGTAAATAGTTGATTTATGCTTACATATATTCCAATTTGTAAAATTTTATTTTCTTTAAATATTACAGGTTTAAAATGAGTAGTTACTTTCAGTTTTGCCAAAACATCTACAAAAATTTTTGAATAATAATCTTCGGTTTATTTAATCATGGACGTCAATCGTTAAACAAAGTAAAAATTACTGTTCAAAAATACTGTTAGATATTTTGAATAAAAAACTTGGTAAATTAACAACACTGGTTACTTTGTAATATTCTAAACAGCGAAATTTCAGTGTAATATAAATTGAAATTTCCACAGCTCTCCTTCAAATTGATTATCGATAATCTTAGAATTTTTTCGATATTTATGTATCGACAGCAATCGTAACCAATTTCTGAAAATTATTTACAAATTCAACAACAATAAACAAATCTTTTTTTTTTTTTTTTTTTTTTTTTTTTTTTTTTGTAAAAAAGTATTATTATTATTATTATTATTATTATTATTATTATTATTATTATTATTATTATTATTATTACTATTGTTTAAGGAAACATTTAGAATAATAATATATAATCAAGTATTTCATATGCAATGACAAAATTAGTATGAAAAAATTTGCATTAAAATTTTTATCATTGAAAGTCAAAACTTTTATTCTCATTGATCTATTTTATCAAAAACATTCTAAATTATTAATAACGTTTAATTTCGAAGTTTATCAAATTTGATTTTTAAATATGTTTTTTAAAAATGAGTGGAGTTACGTATTGAGCATAATATATTTTAGGTAAAATTTTTCATTCGACATTTATTTAGACAAGTAAAATAAATATTGATGAATAATGGATCACTGATGAATAATGGATTATTGATGAATAATGTGAAAAAGAAATATCACAAACAAATAGTTAACAATGAATTTTTAAAAGCTCATTATTAAAATTTTATGCTATCAGCATGTGCTATAAAATAATTTTATTGAATAAAAATTTTAATTTTTATCATTAAAAGACAAAACTTTTATTCTTATTGATCTATTTTATTTAAGAAACATTCTACATTACTAATAACGTTTATTTTTTAAGTTTATCATTTTTTTTCTTTTTCTTGTTCAAATTAATGTTTTTGTAAATCAATATTTGAAAAACTTTAATATTCGGAGCTTAAAAATTCTCTCTTTCTAAAATTTAAGTTACAAAATTCATTATAGTTCATTTAACTTAAGAAATTACTATAAAACATCGGTTACTTTTAAAAAGTTTAATATGCGTGTGTTTTATAAATAATGCTTCTACATACAAAAATAAGTAAAGATAGAAACTTTGATAATATACGTAGAATTTATTTTTTAAATTCAATTCAAAAGTTCTTTGTGCAAATATTTTAAAATATCATCAGTTTCATTTTTTTTTTTTTTTTTTTGTAATATAGTGAAACCACACAATTTTATAGTATTAAAAATTTTAGATTGGGTAAAATATTATATGCTTAGCTTATTACTTGGAATATTGTATATTAATAATTGAAGTACATTTAATATATTAACTATTTAATTGCCAAAAAGGAACGCATTTAAACAATGCGAGAGATATAAGTATTATCCATAATTAGTATAGCATAAAACAATTCATATTCATTAAATATTAAGGTAATTTTTACATAAATTAAGTAATTAATATATTAACATGATAAAAAATTTAAGGGGAAAGTTTTGACTTAATCGCCTATATTTAAAAAAAAATAGCTTATTTAGGGCTTCTTTAAGCAACAAATTTAAGAATATAGTCAAAATAAATGTTTTATAATTAAAAAAAAGAGTATGCATTATTATTTTTGTTATTTTTTAAGAGTATAAATTATATTAAAATAAATTAACTGTTGAAAAAGAAGTATATTCAATATACATAAATAAAAAAATATTGGACAGTAAAATTCGAACTTCAATCTAGGCATTCTATTTAAGGAAAAAAGTTATGAATGTAGTGAAAATAAATGTTTTTACAATAAAAAAAATTATGCATTTAAAAAATATATATATTTATTTAAAGAATATATTCAATATACGTAAGGATTAAAAAAAATCATTTGACAGTAAAATTCTAATTTCAATAATATATTATATTTTTTAACAAGACATAAGAAAAAGTAAAGTGTAATTAAACATTGTTATCTTTCAGAAAAATTGTTTTATAAGGATTTTCTTCGAATAGGGAAAACGGATAAAAAAGCATTATAAATTAAAATTTTTGTTTTAGGAAAATTCCGAAAATCTTTTACAGTTACATATTTGTGCTATGTGCAACTGAACCCGCGAAGTTTTCTTCGGGATCTTCATCTTCAAGGAAAGTGAATACATCACTAGAGTGAGTACTAGTAAGTGATAAATAAGGGATATAGAATCGGAAAAATAAGAATACGTTTTAGAAAATAGTTTTATAAGTTAGAAAGAATAATCTGATAATTGTTTTCTAACAACATTCCTTGATCAATTTTATTTTTATAAATAAGTAAATAAATTAAAATAATTAATAAAATAATAATATAACATGTAAATTTGTGTTTAAAAGTAAATAAAATTATTAGATGAAATTGTATAAAAAATATAAATGTTTAAAGTTAGAGAGAACAATATTATTTTCGCCTAATATTGCATGAAAATTTTTATTTTTATAAATAAATAAAAGTTTTTAGTAATAAAAGAATAATATAACATCTAAATTTGTTTTTAAATGTAAATTAATTAATTAATTTAAACAATACAAAAATATAAAAGTTTAGAATTAGAAAAAGACAATTTTTGTTTTCTCTTCTAACATTTCAAAATAATTTATTTTTATTATAAATAAATAAAAGTTTTTATTAACAAAAAAAAAAAATAATATAAAGTCTAAATTTGTGCATTAGATCAAACAATACAAAAATGTATAAATAGTTAGAAATATTTTTTTTCCTATAAACATTGTTTTTTTCTCCTTGGTAATTTAAATTTTTATAAATCAATAAAAGTTGTTGGTAATAAATGCATAATAAGATGTCAACATTTGTGTTAAAGAGTCAATAAATAAATTAGATCAACAGTATAAAAAATATAAATAAGCTAAAAATTGAAAAGAACAATCAAATTTCCCTTTTCTCCCAATATTGCGTAATAATTTATATTTTTATAAATATAAAAAGTTTTCGGTAATTGATATAACATCTAAATTTTTCTAAAATCGCTTATTTTAAAAAGCAAACAAATAAATTAAATGAAATATTATTAAAAATTTAATTGACTTACCTTAACACCATCTAAAATCTCTTAACTTGTTCAATTTCCCAATATGCAAAAGTTCATAACCTTGTATTCCAATTAGAGATGCTTTATTAGCATTCACAATCAATTTTTGCTCTTTGATGAACAAAACTATAAAACTGTTTATCTTTTCTACAGTAACACGTGTTTATCTTTACTTCTCCAGCTACGTAAAATATATAGACTCCGAAACCAACTGCCTCACCTATACGCAAATGCCTCAAAACGAACAGGGTACCTCCGTTATATACCTGTTGTTATATTCTTTGCCCCCCCCCCCCCCCTTTCATGTCGCCGGCGGCGGAGCGTATCATTGATGGAGGGGGCCATCACGAAAGGGGGAAGGTGGAGTCTCGTCGAAAAAATCGAATGGCGGGAAAGAACTAGTAGGGGAAACATTTTTTATTTTTTTTTTTTTTTTTTTTTAGTGAGAGCAGTTAGTAGCTGGGATGATGAAAAAGTCATTACAGAAATCTCATTTCGTTTTGGAGTTTTTTTTAGATAAATGGGATGAACAACTCTTCTGTGGGATTTTTTGGTGAAAATTTACCGATACCATCTTAAAAAATCGCTGAAAAAAAATAAAAATAATATATGAACGCATTTAACGTCATCATTTTTTTTTATGTTGTTCGCATTTAATTTACTACTTTGTGACAGATACAAATAAATAAATAAAGTATTCGTGTGAAATCTGAATCAAAATAATTAAACTTCCTTAACGTGTAAAGAATTGAACGTATTTTGTAAGTTGGGATTAAGTAGAGTTTGTCGTAGAGTACTAAGTAAGAAGTGCTTTAAGTTTATAAAGGTGTAGTTACAGTAAGAAAAGTTGAAAAGTTTGTAGAACCGAAGTTCTAAAAACTTTCCAACTTTCAAGCGTGAGTGGAACCGACCAATTCAGATGGTTTTGTTTGTTCAGATTAAATCAATGCGGAAAAAGATTATTATTATTATTATTATTATTATTATTATTATTTTATATTATTATTATTATTTTATTATTATTATTATTTTAATAAATTAATTTTTATCTAGAATGATGATGATGAAGAGTCATTACAGGAATCTCATTTCGTTTTAGAGTTTTTTAGATTAAGGGGATGAACAACTCTTCTGAGAGATTTTTTGGTGAAAATTTACCGATATCATCTTAAAATTAAAAAATCGATTTAAAAAAAATAGAAATAATTAATATATGAATACAATTAACATCACCAATTTTTTCTTTCATTTAATTTTAATGTTTTATAACACATGTAAAAATTGGAAAACAAATTCGTGAGAAATGAGAAATTTAAATGAAAATAATTACACTTTCTTAACTTGTAAAGTTTGCGGATCACTTCGTAAGTTATGGATAAATGGATTTTTGAGAAATATTTTAGAGAAAGTTTATCAGTACCGTTTTAAATCATCGCTCAAAAAAGAAAAGAAAAGAACTTAATTAACTAATTAATAATGAAATAATAATAATAATAATAATAATAATAATAATAATAATAATAATGATAAATAATAATAATAGTAATAATAATAATACTAATAATGATAAATAATAATAATAATAATAATAATAATAATAATAATAATAATAATAATAATAATAATAATAGTAATAATAATAATGATAATGATAAATAATAATAATAATAATAATAATAATAATAATAATAATAATAATAATAATGATAAATAATAATAATAATAATAATAATAATAATAATAATAATAATGATAAATAATAATAATAATAATGATAAATAATAATAATTATTATTATTAATTATATTAATAACAACAACAACAACAACAATTACAATAAATAATAATAATAATAATAATAATAATAATAATAATAATAATAATGATAATGATAAATAATAATAATAATAATAATAATTAATTATATTAACAACAACAACAATAATAATAATAATATACAAACTCATATAACATCTATATCATCGTATATTTCTTTTTTTTTATGTTGTTGCGTTTACTTTTACATTTTATGACATCTGTAAAAAATACGGTATAAAAGTATTCGTGCGGAATTTAACTGAAAATAATTCCTAAACTTGTAAGGTATGCGGATTGCTTCTCAAATTGTGAATAAGTAACTTTTAGAAAAAAAAATAATTGCCACTATAATTTTAAAATATCGCTCAAAACAATAACACAACCACCACCAACAATATTAATAAAGATACAGCCGACGCTCGCTAATTCGATTTCGTTGGGATCAAGCAAAGAGTTCGAATTATCAGATTCTTAAAAAAAAAAAAAAAAAAAAAAAAAAAAAAAAACTTTAAAAGATACATTTTCTAAAGATTTTTATATTAACGAAAATAACAATAATCTATGACCACATTTACCACTATTATTTTTGATTCAAATTATTTTTAAATATATTACATTGTAAAAAAATCTGTTGCAGTCTAAAATTAAAATTCGTAAGTCATATTAATCTTAGAATAGCAAAAATATCTTACCAATATCGTAAATAGAAGTATAGTAACAGATATTAAGTTGAAAAAAAAATTAAAATATATAATGAACAACAACAACAACAAAATAATAATAATAATAATATCAATAATAATAATAATGTGAAAAATTAGTATATTATCAAAGAAAAAATATTGTAATGTTTATTTTAACTAGTTATTCCACTGTAATCTTTCTATTTCAAATAAGCATTTCAGCTCTATTTCTCCGAAAGAAAAGATACATCGGAAGAAAAGTTTTAAAAACATTAATTGTATTCATTACTATTTTTTCCTTATTAGAAATTTTAAAAACAGTGGGAGTATCACATGTATACCAGAGTAAAATTATTTTTTCTGGCTCTTAGCCAACATGTTCAGAAATGCTAATGTTGAATTTGTCTTCGAACTTGAGAAATTCTGGTATCATGTTGTTATCATCATAATTTTCTGCAGGATACGTTTCTTGAACATCTGCAATTTCTGCATTTAAAATCAATTTATTATTTTTTCCTATTTCACAGCATCCCACAGCATTATGTGCGTTCTTCTATATTGATCATGCGAGAATTTTAGAATTTTGCGGCTTTTTCTTACATATTACTTATGGGATAGGATAGTATTTATCAGTAAATAAATGAAAAGGACGCACTTTTACTATCTTTTTTTACATCATAATAATATGATTAAAGGCAGTCAGTCACATTGCTGGGATTTTCTATCAAGGCGTGAACATATTCCTTCACAGTGTTGCAGTCGCAAAAAATCCGAGAGTATAACGCTACAGGCAGGGTGTATACGTTATAGGCTATAGCTGTACATTGCAGAGTATATAGAATTTCTTTATGAAAAGCAGAGGTTATACGCTATAGCTTTACACGAGAAGCAGGGGATATACTATGCTTCTTTATAAAATCAAAAGGATATATGTTAGAGAGTATACGCTATAGACTTACATAAGAAACAGATGATATACAGATGATATTCTTTATAAAATACAGAGAATATACGCTATATAATATACGCTGTAGAGTATACGTTGTAGAGTATACGCTATAGCTTTACGTGAGAAACAGAGGATATACGTTACCTCTTTATAAAATCCAGAGGGTACACGGACACTAGAACTTTACATGAGAGACAGGAGATATACGGAGCTTCTTTATAAAATCCATAGGGTATACGGCGTATGCCATCGTATACCGTTCAATGCACCTCTGCATCTTCACTTATGTTAGAGGCGTGTATTTGATATTAAAAAAACACAAAAGCAAAGACAAGCATGAAACGGTTTATATAACAGGAAATAATAAGTTTCAATACTATTATTGCGTTGAATATAATTCTTTATAGTTATAATATCAAGACCTCGTAATATACACAAATAAGTCAACATAGAATGCTAGACATAATAATTCTAGTCAACATAGAATAAGATGGAAAAATCCCCTTTAATGAGGCTACTTTGTGTAAGAAACTCAAACAAATTTCTAATAAATATTAAAAGTTGACCAGTAATAAATCTTCATTTTTGTCCTGACATTAAAGAATTTTGTTGACTGTAAAAAGCCGCAAAGTTTTTCTAAACATATTGCATACTGATCTCTCTCTCTTTCTTTTTTTTTTACAACTGTACAAAATTATATGAAGAATAATCATTCATTCTTCGTAAATTTAGATTTTTCTTAATTAAAAAAAAAAAAAATGTAGTGTGCAGAGTCGCGAGCTCACTATTTGGTCACTGATGGTGCAAATATATTTAATCAAAATTAAAAAAATAAATTAATTAACATTTGCCATCTTTTATTTTTTACAAACAAGTAATAATAATAATAATAATAATAAATAATAATGAAGATAACAATAAAAAATAAATAATAATAATTAAGATAATAATAAAAAATAAATATAATAATAAAGATAATAATAACAAATAAATAATAATATTAAAGATAATAACAAAAAAATTAAAGTCGTTGCTATCAATTTTTTAAATTAAATCACTACTTCTCTGTCACAACTTGAATGAAAGAAACAAAAAGTTGTATTTTAAGGGAAAATAAAGTAGTAGAATAATAATGAAAATAATTTCATTAAAAGATTATATTTCATACATACTTTTAATCTTAATTATAAAAATAATAAAAGTTTTTGTTAGTTTTTTGGTTAACGAGGCACGAACAAAATCTCATTTACTATTTGCTGCCAATAGTTAAAGGCTAGCGCAAAATCTAAACAGAGATAAAGTTGTTAAAAGTTTATCAAAGCAAGTTCCTTTTTTTTTTTTTTTTTTTTTTTTTTAACTTTTGAAAAAAAAAAGTGTTATAGTATTTACAATTGAAACTATGTTATTTTATCAGATTTTCACAACATTTAAAATATGTTTAGATACTTCAAAATTTTCAATGCGTTTTTTGTGTAAATACAATGGAAACAAGTTTTGTTTAACTTATTTTTACATTTTTTTTTCTTTCCTGTACTGTATTGAAAATAATATGTAAAACTGTGTTTAAAAAATATAGTATTTAAAACATTGCTACTGAATCCTGGTAAGTTGCATGTTCATGTTCATGTAAAATGGTTCATATTTTATAAAAACACACTGTATTTAAAATTTTTTAGATGAATAGCTTATGAGATATTATCGCTTTCATATTACAGTAATATATTTCACTTGCATATTCAGTGCCGGCACTAGCTATCTTTTGTTGAAAAAATTTCTAACTTCGACTGCTGCTCTATTAATTTAAGTATATTCAAAGGCATACTTGTCTCATTTTATACACGCGCTTCTGGATTATATTCGTAAATATACTTAAATATTGCTTATTTTGTATGTTCCCATTTTATCATCCATTTTTCGTCATTTTTTATGTACGATAGGCCAAATCTTGCATATTTTTAGCTTATTATAGCTCGTAGGTTGAAATCGTATATGTTTTGCAGAATTTATCGTAATTTGGGTTTCATAAATCTATTATAGATTTTACAATTTTTCTAATATTTTGGATAATTTATCATAACGGGTGGCCTGCGTGTCCCTGGTTACGTCAGCGATCAGAAAGACAGGAAAACAAAGGACGCTGAGGATCACCATGCTCAGGTTGGCTGCCATAAGTTAATGACCTTGGCTATGTATAACGGACGTTCCCTATCTTCGGAAAATCGCTTACAGGAACTTGAAGAAGAATTAGAAAGGATTAACTGAGACATTCTAGTATTTTGGGAAGTAAAAAGAAATGGGAAGAGGAGATTGATCTTGCCAGCGGACATATACTATACTACAGAGACACAAAAGATGAAAAAATAAGTGGTGTAGCAGGGGCCGCGCTAAGATTTTCAAAATGCTAGCCAATAAATTAGCCAAATTAAAATATTTTTAGCCAAATTTATCTATAAATTAGCCGAAAGTGTATAATATATTTCTTATCATTAACTCTTTCAGCCCTGATTTTATTGA
Source organism: Maratus michaelseni (assembly GCA_963931845.1). Classification (NCBI taxonomy): domain Eukaryota; kingdom Metazoa; phylum Arthropoda; class Arachnida; order Araneae; family Salticidae; genus Maratus; species Maratus michaelseni. The sequence continues at coordinate 362,692,322 of OZ007589.1, forward strand.
ATGTGTAAAAAAGCATTTTCTCACTGCATTACATTTGCTGTGTGTCCAAAAATTGTGCCCACTTTTTCTGTTTTAATTTTTTAGCTCACAGGCTATCAAAGCCTGAGAGCTTATGTGCCCGCCGGTTCTGTATGTACGTACGTATGTATGTATGTACGTAACGTGATAACTCTTGATAGAACTAACCGTTTTACTTTAAATTTTGTTTATAGGTTCCTTGTGATAAGGCACTTCCCTGATTAGTTTTGGAGGTTCATTGGTTAAACATAAAGGGGGGAAATGGGGGGCTAACCCCCCATAATTTAGATAAATAGGTTTTTCATGCAGAATTATCCCATTTTCTTCAAATTTTGTATATAGGTTCATTTTGATAATGCGCTTCTGTCAATAGTTTTGGGGGTTCATTGGTTAAGTATAAAGGGGGAAAGGGGGATACCCCCCCCTAATTTAGATAAATGAGTTTTTATGCAGAATTATTCGATTTTCTTCAAATTTTGTATATAGGTTCATTGTGATAATGCGCTTCTCTGAAGAGTTCTGGGGGTTCATTGGTTAAGTATAAAGGGGGAAAGGGGGGGCTAATCCCCCCTTAATTTAGATAAATGGGTTTTTCATGCAGAATTATCCGATTTTCTTCAAATTTTGTATACAGGTTAATGGTGATAAAGCGTTTTCCTGATTGGTTTTGGGGATTCATTGTTTAAGTATAAAGGGGGGTAACGGAGGGCTGCCCCCCCCTTAATTTAGATAACTGCGATTTTCATGCAGAATTATGCGATTTTCTTAAAATTTTGTATGTAGGTTCATTGTGATAAGGCGCTTTCCTGATTAGTTTAGGGGGTTCTTTGGTTAATTATAAAGAGGGTAAGGGGGGCTTATCCTCCCCCCTTAATGTAGATGAATGTGTTTTTTATGGAGAATTATCCGATTTTCTTCAAATTTTGTATATAGGCTCATTGTGGTAAGGAGCTTCCCTGGTTAGTCTTGGGGTTCATTGGTTAAGTATAAAGGGGGATAAGGGGGGGGGGTAATCCCCCTTAATTTAGATAAATGGGTTTTTCATGCAGAATTATTCGATTTGCTTCGAATTTAGTATATATGTTCATTGTAATAAAGGGCTTCCCTGATTAGGTTTGGGGGTTCAATTGTTAACTATAAGGGGGTGGGGGAACGGGGGATGATCCCCCCCTAATATATTGTCGATTTCTTTATTTTTCGAGGGGCTTATTTCAAATTCTTTGAAATAAGTGTATAATATACAATTAGTGTGAATAGCCTGTGAGCTCAATGCCCTCAGTTTAACTGGGCAGTTTTCTTTTTTATTTTAGTTATACTCCATCCAAAAATAAAAGTATTACCTTAAAGCATGGCTGCCAACTGTTCCAATTTTTGCATACCACTGAAATTTATTAGAAAATTTTGCCTTATTTAATCGTCGAAATGCTGTGGTTAAATAAGGCAAAAATTTCTAATAAATTTTAGTAGTATCCAAAAATCGGAAGAGTTGGTAGTTCTGCCTTAAAGTAAAGATAAAAATTAAACTGTCGCCAACTAAAAAAAACCCAAAAAACTGCTGATTAAATTTGAACTTCGTACCGTTTTATTATTGTTACTTTTGTGGGCATAGCATACATATTTTTCCCTACAAACTTTAAAAAAAAATCATCTGCGTTTCAAAACATGATTACAAGAACGAAAAGCTCCCGATAAATTATTCGCCATAATAATTTTTTATTCGCCATAATAATTTTTTATTCGCCAATTTCGTGATGTATTCGTATTTGGCGCATAGGCGAATGACAAGCGCGGCCCCTGTGTAGTATTTCTGATTCATAGAAGGTTGAAAAATCACATCGTAAAATATGATAGTGCATCGCACAGAGTTGTAAGGTTAGTTATACAAGTGTCAAGAGGATACAAAGATGCAAATTATCCAAGTTTATGCACCAACAATCAGCTACACTGATGGAGATTTCTATGAAGAAGTCAGTGAATTAGAAGGGAAAATGCTACATCAAATTAATAATGTGAGGCGGGAATGCTAGAATTGGAGAAAAAAAGAAGGAGAGTTCTCCGTAGCAAATCATCAACATAGGATGCGAAACCAAAGAGGAAACAGATTGACAGAGTTTGCATAATGCGAGCAGATATATATCATGAATTTATTTTTCAAGAAAAAGGCACAAAAATGTACATGGAGAAATGCAAATGGAGCAACAAGCGAAATTGATTACATCATAAAAAATAGAAAGCACCTTATTCAAGTTTGCAACGTTCTTCCACACAGGAAGCGATCACAGGTTCGTTAGTTGCAAAATGCTGTTAAATAAATACTAAAGTGGAAACAATGAAGCTCTTTCAACATTCCAAGAAATCAATCGCCATTAGAAATCTCCAGAAACAGAATAATTTCATTTGGAAACGGTTTCGAAAAATTGTAGTCAATTTCTGAAGAAGAGCGAAATGTTACAGTAGTGAACAAGAAACTAACCATTACTCTAGAAGCAATTTCAAAGCAGATAGTCGGTAAAGCATCAGTAAGGCAGACAAAGAAAATAACAGAAGAAACAAGAAGGTTGATGAAGAAACGCAGAGAATTTGAAATAAAGAAATACGATCCCAAATCAAGAGTTGAATATGCAGAATTATGTAAAACAGTAAAAAACTGCGTTACAGAAGATGTAAGAAAATTTAGCTGTGATCTTGTTAAGAAAGTCCTATGTGGTAAAATGACATTTTAAAATCAGCTAAGAACAAACTGTGTGTTGGGAAAAATTGTATTTTTGCACTGAAAAGGGTAGATGAAACAATCACCAAAATCAATGATGAAATTGTAAATATTGTCAAAAATTTTATAACGATCTGTATAAATGTGATCAAACAGAAAGCAGTCTATCTGAACCGAGAAAAAACATAACAGAAGTTGGAGAGATAATCTCAGTGATGACAGATGAAGTTTTATAAACCATTAGATGTATGGGAAGAGGGTAAATGCCTTGGAGAAGATATAATGATAATTGACCTTATCAAAGAAGCGGAAAAAGAATTTTCAAAAAATGTTAGCTATACTGTTTTTCCAATGTCCAGAGAATTCAGATGTAACAGAAGACTGGAATAATGCTGTAATGATGCTACTTTACAAGAAAGAGGAGAAAGCAAAACTTTAAAAACTACCACCCGATCAGCTTACTGTCAGTGATTTATAAAAGTTTCACCAAAGTTTTAACAACAAGACTTGAATCAGTTATAGAATCAGAGAGAACAACCAGGATTCCGAAGTGGCTTTAGCACAATGGATCATGTTCATACAGTTAAAGAAACATAAGAAATATAATTTACCCCTCTTCTCACTTTTATTAATTATAAAAAGGCATTTCATTCTATCTACACATCAGCAACAGTAAAATCTCTGGAGGACATTGGTATAGACAAACCTTACATCAATATCATACAGAAGTTTTACAAGAAAGCAACAGTTTTCACCCGTTTGGACAGAAGAAAAGCAAAGATCAAGCTTGGAAGAAGAATTGGACAAGGAGACACCATTTCGCTTAAACTTTATACTGCTATCTTAGAAAATATTTTCAAGAAGCTGGATTGAGAAAATAAAGGAATTAGAATATGGGGTGAATACCTAAGACATCTCCTGTTTTCTGATGACATTTTAATTTTCAGTAACAGCCCTGAGAAATTGGAAGACATGTTAAAAGATTTGTCAGGAGCTTAGCATTAATGTGGGATTTAAAAAAAAATTGGAAAATACTAAGGTGATGTTCAATTCATTTGCACCAAAAAGAAGATCATCTACAACAACACACTGAGATTAATGAAGCGCAGAGTTATGTGTTCTTTGGACAGGAAATAACATCGAACAACAGCATCAAGAATAAAATCAACAGAAGAATAAGAAATGGATGGGATGCTTTTGGGAAGAACAGAATTATTCTGAAGAGTAACATGCCTCACAAGGGCTCACTGCAAGAAGGCAAGGGCCCCACCAGTGGCTGAGAGGTTCTGCTCTCAAAGCTGGTAGACGGGAGGTGCTGGGTTCGATCCCAATCGCGCCCGTCGTCCTAATCGTTCGGAGTTTTCGTGGTTTTCTTCGAGCCGTGGATTTATCCGTGCGTAAATACGGGTTAGGTTCCCTCAGAAAGACCCCCACGAAGGGCACTCCCCCGGGCCTATAGCCCAAGTGTAGATAATTGGCCGTCAATACTCAACCCAACTCAACGCAAGAAGGCAAGGCAATAGATGAAGTACAAATACCCCCACAGTGGTATATACCAGATGCGTAAAACGACCAAGAAGACCATACGGGTAAGATGGGACGATGGAATCAAAAAAGTGGCTGGAGTTGGATGACCAAAGCACTAGACTGAAAACAACTGAAAACTCTGTGGGAGACCTACATCTAGCAGTTGATTGACAACAATTGATAATAATGATGATGATGATGATGATGATGATGATGATGATATACATTGTAAATTATAAATAAAATAAATATTGCAAAAATTTATTCATCTTTTCATTCTTTCTCAAAAAGAGGACAAGTTAATAGGAAGGTTTTATTTATTTATTTATTTATTTTTATTAAAACAAAAAGTATTTTGGTCATAGTGATCATTTTAAATTAAAAAAAAATTAAAAATCATTTTATAGCTGAACAAATTAAGTTGCGGTACATCTGAAAAGAGAATGAGAAAAATTGTATTTTCGTAAAAATTCTCAGAAACGCTTAATTTTAATATAAAATGAAATGCGGCTCTTGGATACTTCTAGGATACCACTAGGATACAGAAAATATTATTATTTTATAATAGTTAAAAATTATAGGTATAATTATTTTATGGACAAAATATATAATGAGTCTGAAAATGAATTATTCTTACATTGCACGCAAGTAACAAAAATACAGATTTGAGAAAAAGCCTACAAAGTTAAAAATCAATTAAGTTGCTATTAATGAACATACTTTCAATTTAAATTTCACCTGGTTCTAATTTGTATATATTCATGCGTCTTCTTCTGTTTGATTCAGAATTATATAATTTTTGTTAAAAAAGTGGAAAAACAAAAAAATAATTTTTTAAGGTATTAAACTGATGATGACTGTCTGAATGATGAAACTGATGACTCTTAATCCTTTTAGGGGCAAATAATTGTGTTTCTGTAATGTTGAATTCACACCAGAATTTTTGAAAACATTTATTTGAAAATAAGGAAATGGAATTTTGCAGCTTTTTCTTTACCAAAGTTATAAAAGTAAAATTTTATTGAAAAATTCTGGTGCAAATCGTAAATAAAATTAAGTGGTATACAATATATCCCACCGCTCTTCAAGGGGTTTGAAGTACAACAGGGTTCGTACGTGCCTCAAAAAAAGATTAACAGATTTTTCGTAAAGTAATATTTGCCTTATTTAATGAAAGCAGTCCTGTTTTTAAATATGACTACCTTTACTTTACGGAAATTCTGGTATTCAAACTCTTTAAATTACCCGAATCCCCTGAGACGTACTACAAACCCTGTACAATGTGTAAAAATACACATTAAGTTTCAAGGTTTTTTTTTTAATGTGTGAAATGCGCTTGTATATAGACGCTAAAAACATATGTGATTAAAGGTAAATGTAAAATTTGTTACAAAAATAAATAACTATATGAGACTTTCATTTCGAGAGGAAAAAAAAAAAAAGAGAGAGAGAGAGAAACTACTCTTTCCTAACCCTGTTTATTAGTGCAAAATAAAAAGGAAATGGGACCGGTGTGCAGAGTTTACTGAAGCCCTACACAAGGGGAGGAGAACAAGATTGCAAAAAACCCTGCCTTTACTTTTTTGACGTCCTGTAAGCATAGAATTCCATCAAAATGCTTTTTAGCTGACACTAGGTACAAAATATCCGGTCTTACACTCAACAGAAATATCCAATCCCTCTCTCTTAAAAAAAATAAAAAAAAATAATAGTATTATTAAGGGGGTCTACGACACAAAATCTTACTTTTGTCATTTATAAATAATTTTTGCTTGTATTTTATTATTTTTTATCAATTATATAATTTTTCAAATGAAAATTCTCTGGAAAAAAAAACTGAAAGTTTTAAATTTTGGCGATGTTTAAATTTCTATCTATATTTTCTGAAATAATATTTGGTACTCTTATATTAGCCGGGCGCAAGTGATATATCAACAGATATTGTTCACATTACCACCATTTGTGTTACATTCATTACATCTACTATATATCTAAAACACAAACGGAAATTTCGCTCCGTTCCTTTATAACTCGAGTTCCGCTGAATGGATTTTGATGGCAATTGCACTGTTCGATAGATAATTTTCCAGGGAAGGTTTTAGTGTATAACACAACGTTCTACTTAGATAAGTTATAGAATTATGATGGAAAGTTCTGTTATTTTGGCTGAAAAGGTTACCATTGATCGTTTTTTGGCGACCATTATTGTTGCAGAAAGAATTGAAAAGGCTATACATCTTGAAAAATAAAAGAAAAAATTGTGCTAATTTTATTAAAAAAAAAAAAAAAAGAGAGAAAGTAAAAAAAAAAAAGAAGAAAAGCAGTTTTGATGATAAATAATATTATAAAATGAAAATATTTAATTTAAACATGATTGGGGATATTCGTAATGCTTAAAAAATTATTCAATAGGCAAGATTGCTATTGAAAAAAATATTTGGCGATTTATCCTTTGTTTTTGGCGATTTTGATTTTACTTTTGACCCCAAATAACTTGATTTTAAGCCAAAAGGTGTTTTTTTTTTTTTGTTGTTGCAGAAAGAATTAAAATGGCTATACATCTCGAAATATAAAAGAAAAAACTGTTACTAATTTTATTTTTTTAAAAAGAAAGAAAAGAAAAAAAAGAAAAATAGTTTTGATGAGAGATTTTAAGCCAAAAGATGTTTTTTCAAGTGTACGACAAAATTTTTGCAGTATTTTTTTTGGTACTTTTTGGTTAGCCTGGTTATATACCACCAGTTATATATATATTCATGTATATATATACACAAACGCACATATATATATACAATACACACACACACACACACACACATATATATATACACATATACATATGTATACATATATATACATATACACTTATATGTATGAAGATATACATACATATGTATATACATATATATTTATATATGTACATATACAGTGCACAGCAAAAGTTTAGACTATGGTCAATTACGCTTCTGTACTGAGATGTACGTAATGAATTGTTGTAAGTCAACTGTCATATATTGCTTGGGACTTATCCTTTATTCACAAATAATAAATTTTAAATTATACGCTTTACATAATATATAATGACAAAAAAACAAAATTAACATTGTTGCAAAAGTATAGACAACCTGTATATTTACATTAAAATAACCATAAATTAAAATCGAATTGCACCTTCATTGTTTGCAATTAGTGCAAAAATGGGACTTTCCATCGAAGAAATTAAATCCTGCATCACTTGGGGGTCTATTTCCTAACAAGCACGTTCAACAGCAGCTCGAAGTTCATTAACAGAGGAGTATTGTCGAAAATTTGTATAAACCTTATGAGTCATGATGCCCAAAGGGTTTTCGATTGGGTTCAAGTCAGGGCTACACGCGGGCCAATCGAGAACATTAATATTTTAAGAGTTAAACCAAGTTTTTGTTTTGTGTGCAACATGAATGTATTCATTATCTTGCTGAAATACATACTTTGGACCAGCTAAAAGTTCCCCAAATGGCTCTAAATTGTTCTCCAATGTATGTATGTAGTCTTGTGCTGCTTGGCGACCACTGAGGAACTCTAGAGAAACTTGACCATTAAAGCAAAATGAGGCCCAAATCATTAAAGAGCCACCACCTTGTTGTCGACTAAAGAAAGTCCTAGGCTCTTTACGCAAATCGTGCCAATAATATACCCATCCATCTGGGCCACCCAGATTCCACTTTTTTTTGTCACTGAATATCACAGTACACCACTGGGGTCCATATGACATATTTTTACCAGCCCACTGCATTCTCGTCAATTTGTGTTGAGATTTCAAAGCTGGCTGTTTTTACTTTTTCCTATAAACTAATTTACCCCTTTCCTTAATTCGCCAACGAATCGTATCTGTTGATACAGAAAGTCCTGAATCACTTTTAATCTGACTAGCATGCATCATTTGTGTAGGTGACAGTGTCTGGATCCTTCTATCATCTCATTTTCTGGTCACTCGAGGCTTTCCAGATCTACGTTTTGCTTTGTAGGCGTCACACTTAGACAATACTCGATACATAGACTTCTTTGAACGATTCAAAGTAGCTGAAATTTCTGCAACAGTCTTCAATTTCGATTCCAGCTTCCATATCTCAATTACGTCATCTGACTGAATCTCTCTAGCTTGCGGCATCTTCAGTAACCGATGCTAATGCAAGGTGCACTTAAATACTTCATGCATTTGACATCATAAGTTTAACATTTGCGTTTTTCCGTGAACAGTTGCCAAAAAGAAGGAAAATGTCTAAACTTTTGCAATATGCAAATTTCACTTTTTTCAGTTAAATTAAAAATTATCCTATATTAAAATCAGTATTTCTATCCTAAAATGTTTAAAATATAGTTTAAAATAAGTATACCGATTTGTGTAATCCAAGAGTTCGTATTTTTTATTTAAAGGTTAAATATCATCAGTGTCTAAATTTTTGCTGAGGACTGTATCACTGGCGCCCGGCTCAGGGGCCTAAATCCTGGGGGGTGCGGGGGGGTGCAACACCCCCCCACGAAAAAGTCAGTCGGAAATTTTCCCGTTCGATTGGTAAAAAGTACGTTTAGTCGGAAAAAATGGTATTAACCTATAAAAACTTATAAATTGGAAAAACGAAAAAATCAGTCGGAAAAATGTCCATTCGATCGGAAAAGGTACGTTTAGTCGGAAAAAAAATGTATTAACCTATAAAAACTTATGAATTGGAAAAACAAAAAAATTAGTCGGAAAAATCCCCATTCGATCGGAAAAAAGTACGTTTAGTCGAAAAAAATAATGGTATCCTATAAAAACTTATGAATTGGAGAAATATTTTTGTAGTTTTTAATTAAATAAGAAAAACAAGTTAGATCGAAGAAAACTTATAGAATTTTATTCTTAGTCGGATTATTTATTTATTTTTTTTTTTTTTTTTGTAGTTTTTAATTAGAAAAATAAGAAAAAACAATTTAGAACGAAGAAAACCTATATAAATTTATTCTTAGTCGGAAATATTACGGAATTTCTTTTTTGATAAAACTATAGGGCAGTTGCAATTGACGTCACGTTGGAGGTAAACAGTACAAATAGGCAGTTCTGATTGGTGGAATTACCCTTACCTCCAAGTGAATACAATGGTTGATCAGCTGATTGCAACTGCCCTATACAGAAAAACTTTGATTTATCGAATATTGTGAACTAAAAACCTCGATGTGACGAAAAAAATATTTATATACATATTTCATCAATGTTAATATTATTTAAAACCTTGATATTTTTATCGAAAACATTGATATTCCGAATTTTTTTCTGTGCCCTTTGACTTCGAGATATCAAGTTCCAACTGTATTTATTTATAATCGGAAAGTTTTTAGTTCAGTCTGGAAATTTTAAGATATACTGATTGAAGTGAAGAAACTTCAATTTATTATCTAACTTTAAATTTAGTTAGAGCTGTGTAGTCACAGTATTTAGGTGATATCCAATGAAAATTAAAAATGTAATTGCAAATATTTAGTATTTTTCATTTCAAAATCTGGATATTAACCACTCTACACAAATTTTACCTTTAATTGAACATAATTATGGTTTTATTTTTTGAAATGTGTTTCAAGAAATTTATATGATACAGAATGAAAATTGAAAACACCCAGATACTTTGAATTTTTATCTCGAAATAATCTGGATATTTTACAATCTATACGAGTTTACGTCTATCAGAAGTAATACGTTCGTTTCCTTTTTCCTTAACCGTATTCGATTTTTTATATATAATATTATTATTGTTATTATTATTACATTTTGTTTAGTTGGAAAAAGCAGTAAAGACATCAAATTTTTACTCTGCTTTAAAATATGTCGTTAGAACGAATTATAAACTTAAATAAGAAATCCCGTATTTTTGACAAACTTTTGTCTTTAAAATATTCCCCAAGCAAACAGATTTCAATTTTACTCAGAAAGTAGAACACTGTTGTCTCTTTCAAGCTTCTCCTGATGATCACAATCTTTAAAGGGATACATTGAAATTACTTATAAAAAAGTTTTCATTTCTGATTAATATTAAACATGTATTGGTATATTTGTAAAGTAAGTTTCTCAAATGAGAAGCAAGACACATATGTATATATATACACTCATGTCCAAAATTTTAGCATATATGATAAAAACAAAGAAAGGAAATCTTAAATATCTTACGAAATTATTAAATTTTATAGATGAAATTCACAAGATAATTATGACTTCGCGTATCGAGATAGTCAAATAAGTTTTAAAGTTCTGATGTTGATTCCTTTTGAAATATTAATATATTTATCTAAAAATTAGGGGTGGAGGTCTATGATTAAAATGTATAGAAAAATACGGATTGAAACTCCAAACTGCTTTATTACATTGCGATCTTGTTTCTAAACGTACAAAATTTGATTAAATTTTATTGAAGTACTAAAAAATGGATATGAGTTTTGTTCATTCGAAAAATTTCAATCTTTTAAATGTTGGCCTTTTTTTAATGTTGTAGACGTACAGGGATAGCAGGAGTCATTATGCTTAACTCAGAACTTTATAAATTTCTATCTGGAGTGGAATCTATGTGAATAAGTATGCCATACACAAAAAAGTAAACTGCATTAAACCCTTTATTGGTAAAAAACGGGCAACGAATCCGCAGCTCTTCAATCCAGTTTCATTAAATTTTATACATTTAGAAACAAGATATATCGCTATCAAACAAAGCAGTTTAGAGTTCCAAACCGCAATTTTCTACACATATTAATCATAGTACTTCACCATTGATTTTTAGAGACATATATTAATAATTCACAAGGAATCAACATCAGCTCTTGAAAATTTATTTGACTATCTCGATACGCTAAGTCATAATTATCTTGTGAATTTCATCTATAAAGTTTAATAATTTCGTAAGATATTTACAATTTCCTTTCTTCGTTTTTATCATATATCCTGTACTTTTGGACATGAGTATAATATATATATATATATATATATATATATATATATATATATATATATATATATATGTTACATAAAAATGTCATTCCGCAGTGTTCCTATGATTTATTCTAAATTCTGGCACATTCATTATTTCCCTATTTCTTAATAATATTTATCCCTATTTAATTTCCCTTTAAAATTAAAAACGCGGATATTAATAATTATCTTATTCCAAATCTTAATCCAAAACTTTAAGTCAATTCGTAACTTTTATCAACTAGCCAATCTATAATATTCTGAGAGAAGCTAGTTTTTCATTTCGAATGTTTTTAAAAGCCATTTTGTTATTTGTATTCCACGGGCTGGCTTCGCGCGCTAGATTTTTTTACTTCAAACACAATGCGCCACTAGATCTGGGATTCTTTCTTATTAAAACTAGAGATCAACCGAAACAGGCTTTTTAAACAGAAACCAAAACCGAATTTCGGTGATCTTCCCACTTTCGGTCGAAACCGAAACCGAAAGTGTAAAAAAAAAAACTGATTTAAAAACTGATTAATACATACATAACTGCATATACTTATTAATTAATAACAAATAATTAATAATTACTTAATAATAACTAATTACGTTACTAATTAATTTATTAAGACAACATTTTAAACCTAGAAATTATTAATTATAACCTTTATTTTCCAAATCAATATTCTCAAAGTAAGGCATGTTTAACATTATTTTGTACTTTAGCTAATTTCAAATATATATATATAAGGATAAAAATGTAACAGTTGTCAATTTTCTTTTAAGATGTGCACAATAAGAATAAAATAAATCTTTGCTCACTCACCGCCTCCCCTCCACCCTCCAAAAAAAAAAAAAAATAGAGCTTTACCACTCCCTAGCTCTCTAAAAAAGTATTGAAATGGCACCCTTGCTTGAAAATTTTATCTCCGGTGCCAAGTTGACTGTCTGTGCCTCTATCAAAACTATTTATTTCCATATAAATTAAAACTTAATTAATTTATACGAATTTCATCTAATAAAAAATATTTTAAGTATACATACTTCGATATATCTTTTGTAATAAATTTGGCAAATATTCATTTGTTTTAACAACACCTTTCTCATAAAGCATTCGAAACAATCTGAAGTTTCAAAGTAAAATTTTTCTATTTCTGTTAAGTTTACATCTTTTAAAGGTCACGTGATAAGCGTCTTTTAAATTTAGTCATATATGCATTGCTTGCTTTATAATTTACACTCTCATCATGAATCAGACAGAACGGATAATGATAAACAGTGCAGCTCACAGCAATAAACAGTGTCTCATTTGAGCAAATACAACTCATATCAATGAGTAAAGTTGAAAATTTCCGAAAGAAGGAAAGCGATTTTGAAATACAGATAGTTTCAGACAGGCCGAAATTTTGGCAGCAGTTTCGCCGAAAACGAATATTCGGGGAAACTCCGATTTTGCACCGAAACCGAAACCGAAATTTCGGTCGATCTCTAATTATTAAAACCTCTCCATCTCGCGTCATTTGCTTAGCCGCTCAATTCTTAAATTTCGCCTCTCACTGATTGGTTCGTGTACTTATTACGTCTACTGTGTAGCTTTCCGCGCATCTAACAAAAAGCAATTGCAAGACTTCAGAGCTCATAATTTCATCTTGTTTTCAAGTGCTGAACAAACGGTTATCTGGCGTTCTTACGATTCGGAATTTCTGAACCAGCCATTTAAGATCAACTAAATGATGTAATGATTTATAGTCAAGCCCGAGGGCTTTAGAAAACATCTTCGTCCTGTGGGAATTGTTTCTTCATCTGTCCTGTTCCTGAATAAACACTTTATTTGGAAAACTGGCTTAATTTTTATGGAGAAATTACCCAATGGGTATATTCATTGCCTACACTTTTCGCCATGATTATCGATTTATCGACTGCAATTATCGACTGCGATCTTTAACAAGATGCCAGTTTCTCGTGAATTTTTAATTCATACAGCTAAAACCTGACACACACATATATATACATACATACATACATACATACATACATACATACATACATATATAAATATATATATATTAGTCGGCATTTTGTTTTTCATAGTACTCGGATATTTTCCTCCTTGGAGTCGGAAATTTATGAGTTTACACCCCCCTACGCGACTAGGGTGGTTTGCGCCCCTGGCCCGGCTAACCGAAAAGTACCTTTTTTTTATTCAAATGTAAACTATATTAATAGTTATGCTATATATATATATATATATATATAGTTATACTATATGTATACTTCTATTTACTTCTACCTTATATATGAAATATCGTTCCGGCTGCTTATAACTCGAGTTCTGCTGAATGGATTTGCATAGAACTTAAACTGTAAGATAGATAATTTTTCACGGAAGGTTTTATTGTATAACATATCGTTCTACGTAGCTTAGTTATGGAATTATTATGGGAAGTTCTATAATCAGATCAATTCGATTATGAAAGATTGGCCTTTTTAAAAGATTCCGCCGAATGGATTTCGATGAAACCTACATCGTTAGTTAGATAATTTTATAGGGAAAGTTTTATTATATAACATATCATTCTACGTTGCTTAGTTCTAGAATTATAGGGGGAAATTCGAAAATCGGCTGACCTCTTTTTCTCAAATATTAGCCTTTTTAATATTTGATTCCGATTATGAAAGATTAGCCTTCTGAAAAAGTTCCATTGCACGGATTTTGATGATAATTGTATTGTTAGTTAGATGCTATTTCAGGAATGGTTTTAGTGTACTACATATTGTTCTACGTTGCTTAGTCAAACAGTTATGTGTGAAGGTTATATAGTCAGGTGAACCCGATTCCGAAAGATTAGCCTTTTAAAAAATTTTTACTAGGCGTATTTTTTGCGACCTGCATTGTTAAGTAGATAATGTTTAAGGATAGTTTTAGTATATTTCATATCGTTCTATGTTAGTTTTAGAATTATGTGGAAAAGTTCTATAATCAGATGAACCCGATTTTCAAAGATTAGCCTTTATAAAAACTTCTACCAGATGGCTTTTGTTAATTAATTTGTTTGCATTGTTAGTTCAATAAATTTTAGTGATTGTTTTAATATATTGCATATAGTTTTATCGTTATTTAGCAAACCCTAACTGTAAATTACCAAATAAAATAGTTGGTCCTTAACAGCCAAAATTTTGCCTGCACATTAAAAAATATAATAGCGCAATGGCGTCATTTTTCAGTAATGTGGAAGGGTATTCCAAGTAAATAACACATTGCTTTCAAATACAAGGTCAAATTAAACTATATATTTCGTTTGATTCAAGGTTCATTTGTAGAAACCGACCAGCGCAGCGGGCGTAGCTTGCTAGTTTAAAACATAAGCCTTTCACTCATTTCATTTGAAATACGTAATATTCATTTAAAATACATATATTACATACATTTAAAATACTACATGCCTACTAAAACTTTTGTAAATCTTTTGTAAATAATAACCATTAAACCACATAAATAATCGACAATAGATAAACCGATGATTACAATACAATACATAAATATACCCAAAAATTTAAGATTCTCAAAATTAAAAATAAGTGGGAAAAAATACTTAAAGATAGGACGAGAAAAAATCCGATATGCAGAAAGTGAAAATTATTACAAGAAGCAATTGGAAACTTATATAGTGGAACACTTTTTCAAGGGCAATATTCCACTAATATAAGTAAAATGTAATTGATTGTTTGAGCTAATAGCCATGAGCCTAATTTATTAACTCAAATTGCCCGATCAATTATCGAGTCAAATTTAAAGAAAATTTAATAAAAATGGACAATTATTGAGTAACTGACCATGATATGTGCAAAAATCAATGAATAGGGAGCATTATTAAATACAAAAACGTATTTAATAAGGAATTGTTAGACGAAAAGAGAAATTGCATCAAAACATATTGTACCATCAACATTTTAGCTATCAAAAACCATGTTATCCGTTAGAAATGCACGTTGCATAGAACCGTTATATTGACAGTTAATAAAATTAACTATTTTTACAAATTTAATTATAATTCACATACACCTATAAATTATTTTTATCATATTTTAAAACAATATCCAATCTTAATAATAATAATATTAATGCAAGGAATTTTGAAATTAAAATATTTACAGCACAAAAAAAAATATATATATATATATATATATAAAGAGGAGAAAATGATACGATATTTAATGATAATCGAATATTGACTACGATATATCAATGCATTTTTATAGCAGCGCCATCTATGAGCAAGAAAAAAGAAGATAGCTTCACAATTTATTCATTTGTAAAAAGCACATATTAATAAAAATATTTAATAAAACAAAAGTATATAAAATTATGAAATAATTACATTTATTTATTTATTTTTTTTTTTTTTTTTTTTGTAGAATTATTAGAACAAACTACAAAGTAATTAAATACCAAATTTTTAGTTGCAAATTGAGTATTTTAATCTCGTTAATGTAGTTCTGCCCTCGATATTGAAACGTGTGTAACATTTACTTAGTTGAATTGGATTATAATGTTAAAATAATGCTGTATGTATCAGTCAAAAAACAGAGGATCTTTAAAATAAATAAAATGAATGAGTTAATATTAAAATTAAATATTAGTAAATATAAGTAAATATAAAATTTAAGATTTAAAATATAAGAAAAAAATAATACCTTTTATAAAATTGAGGTTATTTTTACCTACTGAAAAAAATATATCAAACAATTTACAAGCAATATAACAACGTTTGAGTCTAGAAATTTAGTTCTTAATAGTAATTTGAGAATGCAACCTAAATAAAATAAGATTATATTTTATGTAAAAAGAAATGAATTAAAAATGTATACTGCTATATAATCTTTTGTATAATCATGTCCCTATAATAACACAATTCTTATAATTAAACTATAATTATACATAGCATAATAACGTGAGAAAAATATTGTAAATAACTTTACTTATCTAGTAAAAGTTTAGATAATGTATAGATTAAAATATATATTGATATATATCAGATATTAACTGTAAGAACTAACAACTAATGGATATTCCTATACTATACCATATCCATCGTCACATAAAATACACCAAATATTATCCACTGGAACTAATAACCAGAAACTTAACCTTCCTTTCTTTTTAAATAATTAAATAAAGTACGTATGAAAATTAACCAATACAACACCACTACCCCATCATTATCATTCAAAAAAATGCAGCTGTATTTGACTAAAAAAGAAGTCCACCAGACAACACCATCCTACCTCCATAATCATTCAACAGAATGTACCTTCCTAACACTAATCTATCCTACATTTTAGAGCGTTATCCCCCTCCTTTTTTTAAAAAAAAAAGTAAAAAACGTAAGTATTTAAATTAACCCATACAACAGGACCCCACCTTCATAATCATTCAAAAGAATGCAACCGTACTTAACTTAACTTACATTAAGTTCTTCAGACAACACCACTTCACTTCCATAATCATTCAAATGGATGTAGCTTCCCAAGACTAATTAATTTTCCATTTTAGAGCAATTTTTTTTGTGTGTGTGGGCAAAAAAAAGAAGATTATGTAAAAACTATATGTTTTATATTGATTTAATGAGATGTGAAGGATACCCGTAATAAATAGCTTGTTGATATGCTGATTTTAAATTTTGACCTTTAAATTTATTTGAACAAAGATACTTTATTCTGTGAGCAAAGTTGAGTAAGATATTAACATAAACAGATTTATGTAAACAGGATTTGTAATTAGTGAATAATTTACTTTGAAAACGGAAAGTCATTGCGTTTATCGTAAATATCAATGTATAGATTTTTATTATCAGTAAGTATCAACCTTAGATGAAAGTAGTTAATTACATTATTTGTGATATCATTTTCGCTTAATTTTAAATTATTGTGATATTTTATGGGTAACTGTTATGATTGACATTTTGTAGTAAAAACTATTATATCATCAATATACCTGAAGAAATATCAATCATTAAGGGAAATATTTCGTTCGTAATAATATAGATAAAGACCTGCAAGAATACTTGAAGCTTTACCGCCTTGTGGCAAACCTGTACATTGTTTATATAATGTATCATTAAAGTTTATGTAATTATGATGTAAAATGAAGCGAGTTAGTGTTTTGAAATAAGAAATAGATATAGGAAAGTTTAATTTTAAATTATTCTTATTTTCTTTGAGTAACAAATTAATAATTTTAAACAAATCTTTTAAGTGAATATTATTAAACAAATCATTAAAATAAATGTTTTAACATAATTTATATTATTTAGATTTTTATTATTATTCACAAGTTGAAAGCTATTTCTAATGCAATATTTGTTGTTATTTTGTATAGTGATATCATACAATTTAGTAAGTATAGTTAATAATAAATTGCTATAATAATAAATTGCTGTTGTATAATTGCTAGCTTTATTGTTGTAATTACATCCTATTGTAACAGCACGAAATTTCATAGGATTTTTGTGAAATTTGGGTATGATAACAATATAAGGATAATGATAGTTGTAGGATTTTATTTTTAAGCGTTTATAAAAACTGAAGATGTGTCTATTTTTGATAACTGTAGTGAAAGATGTGTTTTTTTTAATATAGTACTTGTGTTAATTGCATTAGAAATCAGTTGTTTGTAAAAATGTTTGCAAATACAGGCATAATTATTTGGTGATTTGTCAACATAAGTAATAATAAATTTATTTTGTAGATTTTTAATATTACTATTTAATTGTTTTAGATTTAAATTATGATTATACTGAAAATGTTTGTAAAGTTATATGTTTTATTTGTTTAATACATTAAATTTCCATTCATTAAAATATTCAAGAGGTTTGTTATAATCAATTGAAATTTTGTATATAAAAATATCTAAATCAAGATTAAATTGTTTTAAAATTGAATTAATATTATATTTGGAAGATGTAAGGAACTTTGTACCTTGTTGACATTGTAAATTATCATTTCCAACAATAGTTAAATCACCAGTAATAATATGACCATGAAAAGTGTCCACAAACTTAGTGTATAATAGATTATTAGAAAAACATTGTGTATTATCATTAGAAGTTAAAGATTTTGCAAAGTGATTATAATTAAAAATACGACGCCGTAATATATCATTGTACTTGTAAGTTTTATGTATAGTCAAATGTTTAATAGGAAAGAAGTTACTGTCATTGCTAATAATATTTTGAAGATTAATTTTATTAAGTACTGGATTGAAAAAAATAATAATTAATTGAGTATTGTTTGCTTTATTGTATAGTGTTTTTTTTTTGTTTTTCTTTTTTAAGTTTTACATTAAGAAGTGCGAATCTATAATGAAATAAATCAAAGAAAACATCACTGAAATATGAAAAAAATTTACTAGAGTTGATAACTTTGTAATAAAGATAAAGTTGTTTCTTTTTTATAGAAAAATTATGTTTTCTGATATTAAACCAATTATACGATGTTTTAAAATTTACTTCCAGATTTGTTAATTATTTGCTAATATGCTTTCTTAATATGTATTGAGTTTTTTTTTTTTTTTTTTTTTTTTTGGTAACCTAGTAGTTATTTTGTTAACTGAATGATTTAATTCAGAATAAATATTTCTATATTGGCCAAATTTAGTAGAATTGGTGTATTCATGATGTGGTCGATTAAGAACATTTGAATTAACTCCATAAGGGGAAAGAGAGTTACGCGATTTAATAAAAGTTTATTCATAAAGCAATCTATCATTTAAATTTTTATTCATACTTAATATCTTAATAGTAATATTTTTAAAAACATGAAGTCGAAAATGTAAATATTCAACATTATTTGAACAATTGTTAAGAATTTTTGTTCTGTGTTGATTAATTCTTATGTGTAATAGAGTGCAAGTTTGACCAATGTATTCTATATTACATAAATTACATTTAATAAAATAAGTAATTTTAAACTCCTTACGGACTATACTTTTTTAATTACAAAATTCGTAACACAGGCCTTTCTTCCAGACACCCATTCAATTAATAAACAAGCAGTAACAAAGGAATGAACAATGCAACATTGATTTTACCAAAACAATGTTTATCACTGTGTGTTTTACACAAGTATTTAATAAAGTATTTTTTATTATTATTTAGGAACTCCTGAAACACTGTGGCTGCTCCTGAAATTTAAAAATTGTGGTAATGTCATAGCCGCCAACATTCCGTTTTGTTTCCCCTCCAAGTCAAATAAAAATAATTTGAACCAGGAAAATTACTGAATGAAATGTTTCTTGTTTCTAGGTGGTTTTTTTTTTTTTTTTTTTTTTTGGTTTTAACTCATTTGTAAAAAACCTGGAAAGTTGACAGGTATGTCTTTAACTTTATTCAGTGTATAAAATGTTTTATCACACCGTTCTGGCCATTTACAATTTTTGGGACCACTTATTACCATTGTGCTTACTTCGACTTGTTTATGTATTTTAATAGTAACATTAGTATCTGGAAAAATTCCCCCTCATACTCAGCTTACATAGCTGCTAAACTTAATATTATCATTAGACTCTTCAATTAGCAGTTTGTCTGATAAACTAGAGTGTCTGCCACCAAATTTTCATTCTTTTACTTGACCACGTATTGTTGAGTGAAGTAATGTTCTTTTGGCCTCCCATGATGTCTGTCGACCAGCTTTAACATCCTCGATAACTTGTTTAAGTTCTAGGATTCATTAGAAGTTTCCTTAAGCATTTTGCTTAAGAATTTTAACCCTTTATTAAGAATTAAATGCCTTAAGCATTTTTAAAAAATGAGTAAATATAATTAAAGACAATAATTCTGACCATTTAACTTGAAAACTATGTTTCTTTAAAAATTGCGAAAGGGCACATTTGCGTTGCCCCCCTACCCCTTGGGAAACGTGATCTATCTCGGAAAACACGGCACGGACCAAGGCGACGTTGCAACTCTGCGACCTCCCTTCGAAGTGCGCTCGGCACAATGCCAAGTTTAAACTTTGCACAAGGTCTTTGTTTTAGGTAAGGCGAAACATAGTGATAAATAGTCAACGTTTTTAATTCCAATTGAATTCAATTATTGAAGGCAATTATTTAAAAATAATTCATAGAATAACTCCAAGACATTAAAAGTCATTAGTTTTGAGAGAACAATAGCTTATAACTCAGCATGCAATTCATTTATGATGAAAAAACTTTTCAATTAAAAATCATTTCAATCATCATACCTACAAGTATCATGCTTTTATGTTTAAAAATGAGTCAGAAAATTTCGCAAATCTTTTTTTTTTTAAATCGCTTTAAAATTATCTACCGTTACGTCAAATATGATTGACAGGTGACTTCTCGTGAGCAACTCTGCGACCTCTTTCCGAAGCATGGTTGGCACTCAGCCAAGTTTAACCTTTGTACAAGGTCTTTGTCGTAGAGTGAAAAATATTCATCGTGTTAAAAAGAACAATAGTTATAAATAATTATAGTTGGCAATTTTGAAAATAAAAGAAAAATCTAGGTTATGTTAAACAAAACATAATTACTGGCTTTTTATTAACACTTTCCAACATAGTTGGAAATTGTTTATGAATTCGCTTTGTCTGTCTGTCTGTCTGTCGTCGTCGTCTGTCCTGCTCTAACTCGCGTAAATATACTCGGATTGCCTTGAAATTGATATATGTTATTGGGGTTTACTATGATATGTTGGTATTGAAAATGAAGTGTGTAGCATTTAAGTTTCTTTTACAGGGACACTCAAAGGAATTCTGTTACATTACTGTCTATGGAGAAAAATCGTTTGCGGCGTATTTTAAAGATGTTACACTATTTTAAACATATTCAATTAATACATATCACTGAGGTGCACTACAAGGCGCTTACTGTAAAATATGGTGTGCATAGAATGTATCGTTCATTTACAGAGACACTCAAAAGAATTCGTTACATTACGCTCTACGAGGAAAAATCCTTTGCAGCGTATTTAAAGGAGGTTCCACTATTCTAAACATATTCAAATTGATACATATGACTGAGATGCACTACAAGGCATTTACTGTAGAATATGGTATACATAGAATGTATCGTTCATTTACAGGGACACTCAAAAGAATTTGGTTCCAGAAGTGTCTATGAACAATAATTGCTGGTAGCTCGTTTTCAGTTGTGATACGCGTTTTTAAATTTAACTATTTTTTTGCATATTAAAAGGTGCATATAAATTCTATAGATTATATACAGGGTTGCTCAAAAGATCTCACGTACATTTCTGAAATTGCTGAAGGGTAATTTTCAATTGTGTTGTGTATTTCCTAACTGAAATAAATTTCAGCATACTGTGTAATATACATACAAATTCAGTAAAAACGTGTTATAAGTTAATAGTATAAGTTGTAAAATAAATAACATAGTATGAAATTTAAGTGTTTTTAAATTGCCGACCGTTCAATCACTGGAAAAGTTTGCATTCATTCACTGGTAAGAAATGTTCATTTACTTAGTTTTTGTATATTGCTTTTTATTCCTCTAATATCCCAAACAAATGAAATATAAACTTCCTTTTATTATTTTTTAATCATTGTATACCAACACCTGTATTTGGAATGTCAGACACCAAAAGGTACTGTTTATTAAAATAGTATCAATCTTTAAAAAAAAAAACGTGCTTAAGTGTTCATTTACTGGTCGGACTACCCTATATTTATTAATGTAAACATTAAAAAAAAATCTGAACTGAATGCGACTTAATGAAGTTATATTCAGAAGTGCTGATTTCGTTTAAAATATACGGAATACTAAACACATAAAATTTTATCGCTTTCCACATTTGTTAATGTAAACCTAAAAAAAATTCTGAACTGAATGCGACTTAATGAAATTGTATTCAGAAATGCTGAACTCGTTTAAAATATACAGAATACTACATATAAAAGTTTGTCACTTCCCATGTTTGTTAATGTAAACCTAAAGGAACTCTGGATTGAACACGACTTAATGAAGTTGTATTCAGAATTGTTGAATTCGTTTTAAATATTCAGAAGACTTCATATAAGTCTTTGTCACTTTCGATATTAACAGTTAAATAATGAACGTAAACACTTTATTAAAATTAATTTATTTACATGGTATTTAAATTTCCATAGAATTTAAATAATTTTGTTTGTTTCTCTTCGCAGTCCTTGAGCCACAGCGGCTGGAGGTGGGGGCTGGACGATAAACAACGCATCTGCGGAACTTTGGCTTGAAATGCCCAGTTCATTGCTGTGAACGGTAGCTCTATATCCTTGTCCATCTGCGACGTAGTCTACTCTCCTATGTTGGCCAGAAGGATCGGTGTAACCGTATGAACCCTTCACTGTTCCAATATTATCAGAAATTTCTCGTCTGTGCTGAAACATTCCCAAGCTATCTGCAAATTCGTATCCGAATTCGTAAGGTTTCGGAGATAAATTCTCGATAGGAACAAGTATTGAATTTACTGGAATTACTGCAGGTCCTGCAGCACAAATGGAACTTCCAATGACAGCCAAAACAGCGAAATAAAAGCTAAACATATCTGCAGATATTTACTAAGAAATAATAACTATTGCTGTTTTCTACGGTGAAGTGTACAACATATGAAAAAACTACTACCTTTTATACGAAATATAACTATGCGAAATATGATAAATTTTCGGGCGTGTGTATTTTGCCGCAGAAGCGTGACGTCGCATTTGCAAAGTTTGCGTGGTTGGAAGCATTTTGTGGCACATAATTCAACCGAAGTAGAGCAAATAAATGATGTATGTCTCTTAGTGTTTTTCCAGAATTCTTGAGAATACCAGAATAATTGAACTCTTTTCGAATAAGGTTATTTAAGTCAATGCCATTCTGGTATGTTGTAATACTGTTAAAACATCTATGATTTTATTTTTATTGTCAGTGGTTAAAGAGTGCTTGAATTATACATAAAAACTCGAATGATATTTTCTATTATGATTATTAAGTTCAGAATTTTATACACTACCGGTAAACGATTGAATGAAATTGTATTTTTTTTATATTGTTTTAATTCAGAGCTCTTGATAACTTCATATAAGTGCTAGCTAATTGTGCTTTGATAAACGACGAACAATGAACGTAGCTAATTGTGCTTTAGAGCAATTTATGTTACCAATGGTGTATTTATTAATAAATACCTCAAAAATTCTTTTGGATATCGTTATATGCATTTATATAAATGTATGTAACGAATTGATATGTTAAGAAAAATATGCATTATTTTTGCCCTGAAAACAAAAATCTCCAAATGATAAAGCACTGTTCATTAATTTATTTCTCTAACAAAATTTTCCAGCTCATCGTTAGATTGCAGAAGCCCGGGAAACATGAAAGGGACTTTGTTTTGCTTGGAAAGAGTCGGCTTTGCTTTCTGTAGTTTTGGACGATTTTCTGCAAAGATTGATTAAATAAATTTTAAAGTCTTGTAAATGAGCATTATTTAAAGTTTTTGTAAGATGCTAAATGTGCAAACATGCAAGAAAGCTTCATTTTGAAATTTTATGTTATATACTGTCCATGTTTTGGGTCAATATCTAATCATTATTATTATTATTATTATTATTATTATTATTATTATTATTATTATTTCTTTTATTTTCTATTTTAATTGCAATTCCAAAATTGTTATAATAATAATTTTTATAATAATAATAATATTCTAAATATAATGTTTTCGTTGTACATTCGCGAATGACTGTGTCAAGTATTGAAATTTTGAAGTGTTTTCCTCGCCAGATTCCACATTTGAAGCTTTTATGGACTTTCAGACATCTAATTTAATAATAAAATGTATCTACAATCTTGTCTGCAAAGAAAATAATATTATAAAAGAAATCTTATTATTTTTCAACAGTGTAGACAGAGCCGTCTATCATGCAGGAATACGGAGCTAGCGCCGTTCCCTGGGCATGGAATTTGTAAGCATTCCCTATTTTATCACGAAAACGAACGATTAATACCGAAAAGCAAATTATGTGGAGGCAATTGTCTTGTCTTGTAGGCTCTACCTATCAAGTAAAAGGTGTAGGGTTTGAATTCCTCGTTTGTAAAAAACTATCGTACCGCTCTCAAAGCAATCAACCAACCAATTTACAGAAGCACAAAATTAGACAGTGCCCTGGAGCTCAAAAACTCCTTAGTCAGATCTTGAGTGTCGACACACAGTATTTCATTAACTATTTTTTTTAATGGAATAAATACAAGTTATTAGTGTTTCATAAAACTATAAAATGCAAAAATATTTAAGGAGTTTTCTTATTTTGGAAATCTGTAAAAGCATGGTCTGAACGTCAGGTTATTAAAAAAGTATAGAAGGTAATTAATACTGAATTTATTTAACCGTTCATGCCGCGATGTTATTTTAAGGTATACTATATAAAAAAAAGTTATAACATTCACTTAAATTGTCGACTGGCAATAATATTCAATTTAGGATTAGTGCTAGACAATTTACTTTATGTTGTTCTAAAATTTGCTGTTTAAAACAAAAATATTTTTAAATGGATGATTTCTATTCCAATTATTACTATTCCGTATTCTTTAGTTTTCTTTCTGTTTATATTTAAAGACATAGTGAAGTGGAAAGTTTAAGCTGAAAAATTTCTATATTTACATTATAAAGCCATTATAATTTAACCTTTTCTAATTCTATAAAATACTTTAAAGAAATATTTTATAGAGAGTTGTAAATATTCTACAAAACTCCTATAAATGCCGATTCAGTTTATTAATTTTAATAGACGAAATCTTTCTTAAATTTATTTAATGGGTGCACAAATCTTCTAACATTTTTTTTTTTTAATTAACCGATTATTTAACCGACTGTATATAATCTTTTGTCTATGAGCATACTGCGAAAAATGCATTTTTGTAAGTGTGACGACAGAAATAAACTAGTCGGATGTGCAAATCCCAAAACTTCTATCTCACACAGGTTTCGCAAACACTAAAAAGAATCAGCACCCATTTATATCAAGGTCTAACTGAAACTTAAGTTTTGTTATATTCCGAGCATTAGTTCTTGAGATATGACTATTGGTAAAATCGTGTAAATCCTGAAAAATGCTGCATAGAAACGCCACATGTTGGGAGATTTAGACCAAAACCTAATCAACAACTTATGTCAACATCTAACTGAATCTGAAGTTTGATCAAAATCCATGCATTAGTTCTTGAGGTATAGTTATCGTGATAATAATGAAAAAAGTTGCGTAGCAGCGCCACCTGTTGGGCAATTTATACCAAAACGTAAGCAGAAACTATTTATGTCAAGGTCTAACAGAATATGAAGTTGGATAAAATTCCGTGCATTAGTTCTCGAGATATAGCTATCGTAAAAATCGAGAAAAAAGTGGTATAGCAGCGCCACCTGTTAAGCAATTTATACTAAAACGTAAGTAGCATCTATTTATGTCAAGGTCTAACAGAATCTGAAGTTCGATGAAATTCCGCGCTTGAGTTCTTGAGATATAGCTATCGTAAAAATCGAGAAAAAAGTGGTATAGCAGAGCCACCTGTTGGGATATCTACACCAAAACGTAATCAGCCTCTATTTATGTCAAGGTCTAACTGAACCAGAAATTTTATGAAAATAAGTGCATTAGTTCTTGAGATAGAGCTATTGCGGAAATCGCGAAAAATGCAGCACAGCAGCGCCACCTGTTGGGAGATTTTCACCAAAAACTAAGCAGCACTAATTTATATCAGGGACTAACTGAATATAAAGTTTTATTAACTTTCGTGCATTTGTTCTTGAGATAGAGCGTCCACAAAATTTTTGTCACATACATACAGACAGAGTCACAGACAGACATTTTAAAAAAATGGTCAAATCGTGTTCAGGACCTCCGTCTCAAATCCGTCGAAAACCGGAAGTCGAAAATTTTCATGAATCCAATACTTTCTTCTTGTAAAGATAGAAGAAAGTAAAAAAAAAATAATGTACGTAACACGATAACTCTTAATAGAAATATCGGATTTGCTACAAATTTTCATTATATACGCCTTTATTTAAGAATTTTTTTTTAAAGTAGTCTCTCTCTCTCTCTATATATATATATATATACATTTTTTCTTTTTTTTTTTTTTTTTTTTTAAAGATATATTGTAATTTAAACATATTTGAAATAATAATCGTTTGCAAACAGAGATTATTTTCAATAGAAAATATGCTGTTGTCTGCCTAACTAAGATATTTGAAGTCCATTGTATGCCAGTATTTTCAAATTTTCATGAAAATAAGAAGAGCACATTCGAATTAACGAATAGACAAATGAATTAATTGAGAGACAGACAAACAAACTGAATCCATAAACACTTTTTTGTTATGGTAAAAAGTGTATACAAATTACAACTCAGTCAAGTGAACGCGGGTTCTTAAGGAGTACATACAGTGAGCCGCGATCCCAGTTAAACCTCCATCGAAAATTATAAGAATATAACCGTTAAATTTGAATAAACAATGCAGGGTCAAAAATAAATATATGAAGTTATAATAAGTATTTTCAACTAGGTAAATTATATCCAATGGTTGGAGTATCACACTTGAGATTTTTTCCAACAGAGCGAAAATATGCCGGAACCAGGACTCGAACCTGGGTACTTTGGTTTGCTGTACTAACGTTCTACCTACTGAGCTATCACGACGATATCCTGATTGACATACTTTACTCTTATTCCCTGTCCAACAAATAAGAGTGAAATATGCCAGCCAGGATATCGTCGGGAGCTCAGTAGGGAGAGCGTTGGTACGGCAAACCAAAGTGCCCAGGTTCGAGTCCTGGTCCTGGCATATTTTCGATCTGTTGGAAAAAGTCTCAACTATGATACTCCAACTATTGGATATAAATATATGAGTTTTAAGACTCCGGTGGAGTACTAGGCATTCCGAGTTGGTGATGAGCACTGGTGTTAAATTATAGCATCAAGGTAGCGCAATGACCATGTAATCGTAATTAGTTAATAATCACTTATTTGACAGATCAATGTAAGGCTGAGGCAGAATGCGGGAAAGGTAAGGCACAAAGGTACCAAAAGCCCTAAATACAGCTCCTAGGACAACCTGAAGTCCCTGAAAACTATAAAATAAAGGCCAAATTGGAGGTATAACTGAATCTGCATAATCTGCCCTTACAACATTCATGTATACGAAAAAAAAATGCTACTGTAGACGGATAAGCAGACAACGCCTAGTAATAACAGAACCAAGACTTTAAACTCAGGTCGATTGTTCCATATATCTATACACACCACACCGTAGGGTGTGAAAACACAAACCCAGATAGTCTTTCTAAATACCGGTTAACATAAGCAGCCGGCAAACATAAACTTAATCACGAGTAATTAATTCTCTGAGGGATGCCAAACTGGCCTAGCAGAAATTCCAATATATCTTGTTCGAAGGCACCAGACAGCACGTTCGGAGTATAACTATTCTGATTCTCTGCATCCCTGGAGTGTAGAGATTAGACATGAGACGGGCTCAGCCCGGTAAGATTGCAGCAAGAATTTGAATACGGTTTATTGCATTACTTTTTTTTGCAGAGTTTTTAGATTACGACTCGATTTTCTATTTTTCCATAGATAGAACGATTTTACGGCAATTAGATGAGGTAGGGGGAGGAGGTAATTACTCTTCCCAAATCTTAGCAATTCCAGAAGATTGCAGCAAGAATTTGCATACGGTTTATTGCATTACTTTTTTGCAGAGTTTTTAGATTACGATTCAATTTTCTATTTTTTCATGGATAGAACTATTTTACGGCAATGAGATAATGAGGTGGGGGGAGGAGGTAACTACTCTTCCCAAATCCTAGCAATTCCAGAAGATTGTAGCAAGAATTTGCATACGGTTTATTGCATTACCTTTTTGTAAGAGTTTTATTTAGATTACGATTCAATTTTCTATTTTTCCATAGATAGAACGATTTTACGGCAATGAGATAACGGAGGGGAGGGTGAGGTATTTACTCTTCCAAAATCTTAGCAATTCCAGGTAAATTTTAATTTGTATAGAAAAATATATAAATATACGGAATGACTCCCGTTGTCAGAAATTTTTAATGTCTTTGGCCGTTCTAGTCTACCTCTATGGAACCGGCTTTGGATAGAATGTTTTTCAAGCAAATTCCTCGGGAATATATCTATTGTGTAAAACAGGTTTTATAGTATATATGATTCATTGATTGAAAAAACAACCAAAGGATGGCTACTACCTTGCAATCTACTACCTTTCAATTAACCGTAAACAGAAATATTTTCTCTTATCTAATAGGAATTTTTAGAAATAAATGTCAAAGATTCATAAAGCAAGAATGAAACACTCTGTATCAACAAACCAACTTGTCATTTCTCGATTATCAACGTCTTTTACAAAAATAATTTCCCTGAAACCGCTACAATCACTTTCTGAATCCAGTATCACAACTTATTCCCATATGGAGACATAAAAGAAGGGGTGTATTTAACAAAGATATTATCAAAATGTATAAATAGTAATGAAAAAGAATCAATAAAAATCAAAATAGCTTGTGGAGTGGTTGGATGAATTATGGGAATAACTGTTATAACGCGTGGATACAGTGATTGAGTCATTGTAGGGCTTGACTAATTATATACTGAAAAATATACAAAAACATATTTTACTTAAACAGTTTACACTCATTAATTATAAAATTCGTCATATAATGTATTTTAAAATTTCATAAAGCACATTGAAAATATAAGTATGAGTTTCATTTATTTTAAATACGGCTTCATAAAAGGAGGGATGTATTTAGCAAAGATATTATCAAAATGTATAAATAATAATAAAAAAGAATCAATAAAAATCAAAATAGCTTGTGGAGTGGTTGAAAGAATTCTGCGAATAGCAGTGCTCAACGAGTTGATACAGCGCGATTGAGTCATTGTAAGGCTTGACTAATTATATACTGAAAAATATACAAAAACATATTTTACTTAAACAGTTTACACTCATTAATTATAAAATTCGTCATATAATGTATTTTAAAATTTCATAAAACACATTGAAAATATAAGTATGAGTTTCATTTATTTTAAATATGGCTTCATAAAAGGAGGGATGTATTTAGCAAAGATATTATCAAAATGTATAAATAATAACAAAAAAGAATCAATAAAAATCAAAATTGCTTGTGGAGTGGTTGAAAGAATTATGCGAATAACAGTGCTCAACGAGTGGATACAGCGCGATTGAGTCATTGTAAGGCTTGACTAATTATATACTGAAAAATATACAAAAACATATTTTACTTAAACAGTTTACACTCATTAATTATAAAATTCGTCATATAATGTATTTTAAAATTTCATAAAACACATTGAAAATATAAGTATGAGTTTCATTTACTTTAAATATGGCTTCATAAAAGGAGGGATGTATTTAGCAAAGATATTATCAAAATGTATAAATAATAACAAAAAAGAATCAATAAAAATCAAAATTGCTTGTGGAGTGGTTGAAAGAATTATGCGAATAACAGTGCTCAACGAGTGGATACAGTGCGATTGAGTCATTGTAAGGCTTGACTAATTATATACTGAAAAATATACAAAAACATATTTTACTTAAACAGTTTACACTCATTAATTATAAAATTCGTCATATAATGTATTTTAAAATTTCATAAAACACATTGAAAATATAAGTATGAGTTTCATTTACTTTAAATATGGCTTCATAAAAGGAGGGATGTATTTAGCAAAGATATTATCAAAATGTATAAATAATAACAAAAAAGAATCAATAAAAATCAAAATTGCTTGTGGAGTGGTTGAAAGAATTATGCGAATAACAGTGCTCAACGAGTGGATACAGTGCGATTGAGTCATTGTAAGGCTTGACTAATTATATACTGAAAAATATACAAAAACATATTTTACTTAAACAGTTTACACTCATTAATTATAAAATTCGTCATATAATGTATTTTAAAATTTCATAAAACACATTGAAAATATAAGTATGAGTTTCATTTACTTTAAATATGGCTTCATAAAAGGAGGGATGTATTTAGCAAAGATATTATCAAAATGTATAAATAATAACAAAAAAGAATCAATAAAAATCAAAATTGCTTGTGGAGTGGTTGAAAGAATTATGCGAATAACAGTGCTCAACGAGTGGATACAGCGCGATTGAGTCATTGTAAGGCTTGACTAATTATATACTGAAAAATATACAAAAACATATTTTACTTAAACAGTTTACACTCATTAATTATAAAATTCGTCATATAATGTATTTTAAAATTTCATAAAACACATTGAAAATATAAGTATGAGTTTCATTTACTTTAAATATGGCTTCATAAAAGGAGGGATGTATTTAGCAAAGATATTATCAAAATGTATAAATAATAACAAAAAAGAATCAATAAAAATCAAAATTGCTTGTGGAGTGGTTGAAAGAATTATGCGAATAACAGTGCTCAACGAGTGGATACAGTGCGATTGAGTCATTGTAAGGCTTGACTAATTATATACTGAAAAATATACAAAAACATATTTTACTTAAACAGTTTACACTCATTAATTATAAAATTCGTCATATAATGTATTTTAAAATTTCATAAAACACATTGAAAATATAAGTATGAGTTTCATTTACTTTAAATATGGCTTCATAAAAGGAGGGATGTATTTAGCAAAGATATTATCAAAATGTATAAATAATAACAAAAAAGAATCAATAAAAATCAAAATTGCTTGTGGAGTGGTTGAAAGAATTATGCGAATAACAGTGCTCAACGAGTGGATACAGTGCGATTGAGTCATTGTAAGGCTTGACTAATTATATACTGAAAAATATACAAAAACATATTTTACTTAAACAGTTTACACTCATTAATTATAAAATTCGTCATATAATGTATTTTAAAATTTCATAAAACACATTGAAAATATAAGTATGAGTTTCATTTATTTTAAATATGGCTTCATAAAAGGAGGGATGTATTTAGCAAAGATATTATCAAAATGTATAAATAATAACAAAAAAGAATCAATAAAAATCAAAATTGCTTGTGGAGTGGTTGAAAGAATTATGCGAATAACAGTGCTCAACGAGTGGATACAGCGCGATTGAGTCATTGTAAGGCTTGATTAATTATATACTGAAAAATATACAAAAACATATTTTACTTAAACAGTTTACACTCATTAATTATAAAATTCGTCATATAATGTATTTTAAAATTTCATAAAACACATTGAAAATATAAGTATGAGTTTCATTTACTTTAAATATGGCTTCATAAAAGGAGGGATGTATTTAGCAAAGATATTATCAAAATGTATAAATAATAACAAAAAAGAATCAATAAAAATCAAAATAGCTTGTGGAGTGGTTGAAAGAATTATGCGAATAACAGTGCTCAACGAGTGGATACAGCGCGATTGAGTCATTGTAAGGCTTGACTAATTATATACTGAAAAATATACAAAAACATATTTTACTTAAACAGTTTACACTCATTAATTATAAAATTCGTCATATAATGTATTTTAAAATTTCATAAAACACATTGAAAATATAAGTATGAGTTTCATTTATTTTAAATATGGCTTCATAAAAGGAGGGATGTATTTAGCAAAGATATTATCAAAATGTATAAATAATAACAAAAAAGAATCAATAAAAATCAAAATTGCTTGTGGAGTGGTTGAAAGAATTATGCGAATAACAGTGCTCAACGAGTGGATACAGCGCGATTGAGTCATTGTAAGGCTTGATTAATTATATACTGAAAAATATACAAAAACATATTTTACTTAAACAGTTTACACTCATTAATTATAAAATTCGTCATATAATGTATTTTAAAATTTCATAAAACACATTGAAAATATAAATATGAGTTTCATTTATTTTAAATACGGCTTCATAAAAGGAGGGATGTATTTAGCAAAGATATTATCAAAATGTATAAATAATAATAAAAAAGAATCAATAAAAATCAAAATAGCTTGTGGAGTGGTTGAAAGAATTATGCGAATAGCAGTGCTCAACGAGTGGATACAGCGCGATTGAGTCATTGTAAGGCTTGACTAATTATATACTGATAAATATACAAAAACATATTTTACTTAAACAGTTTACAATCATAAATTTTAAAATTCCCCATATAATGGATTTTAAAATTTCGTGAAACATACTGAAAATATAAATATGAGTGACAATATAGTGAATAGAGTGAAACCAATAGAGTGAAAAAATGTGTCCAGACCGGGGATCGAACCCAGAAACCCTGGTATAGCGCACCAAATGCTTTTCCATTTAAGCCATCTAGACGCCATCCAGTCTGGCATTTTTCATTTCACAAGGCTGCAACTTCGCAGCGCAAAATGGAATGTCATACATGAGCACACTACCCAGTGGCGTACATGAGACGAATAAATTCCCAGCATCGGATAATATCTAAATTTTCAATTAAATTTTCAGCAGGACTAAAACTGCGCGTAAATTTAATAACACTGACAAAGGATGCGCTGCGACATCTTGAGCTGCGAGGTTGCAGCCTTGCCAACGTATAAGTGAAAAATGCCAGACTGCATGTCGTCCAGATAACTTAAATGGTAAAGCACTTGGTGCACTATACCAGGGTATCTGTGTTGGATCCCCGGTCTGGACACATTTTTCACTCTATTGGTTATGCGTTGTTTAGCAAAGTGAAAATTAATTCACATCCTTTGTCAGTGTTATTAAATTTACGCGCAGTTTCAGTCCTGCTGGAAATTTAATTGGAAATTTATTTATAACATGAGTTTTATTTATTTTAAATACGGCTTCCTATAAAAAATAAATTAATTAATAAATTAAAAAAAAAATTACATTAACAAGCAATTAACTGCAAACAATAATCTCCTCCATAAAACAGATATTTTAGCAACAGGTGTGAAGTCTCAAAGAAAGCATGAAACACTCCCTATGCACTTATATCCTCTCCTTGTCAATTCCCGATTCTCAACGTCTATCACAAAATAAGCCTCCCCCAAACCGTAACTGAACCACTTTCCGAATCTAGTATCGTAACTTATTCCCATACGGATACGTAACTGGAGGATGTATTTAGCAGAGATATTGTCAAAATATATATGAAAAAAAAAAGAATGCATGAAAAAAGAACTTGTGGAATACTTGAATGTGCAAGAAATGTACGATGCGAATAACAATGCCTAGCATGTGGATACAAGCGACTGAGTCACTGTGGGGTTTGACTGTTTGCCATTCGAATTTAGTGAGGGTGCTGAGAGCATCAGTCCTGTTACGGGAGAATCTTTTAATGTTTGATTTCGATATCACAACTGGTGGGAGATTAATCGGGGATCAACCTGAAATTAAGAATATTCTTAAAAGGTACTTCGCTATTCAGTACTATATATTGTACGTGGTTGTTCGTTAGTAACATATACTGGTAATCCGATAGTAGAAAAGTATTTTCTTAAGAACTTACACTAGTCACGGGAAGAAACGTTCAAGCTAATGTTAAGTCTATGGGAAGGTTATTTTCAAATTTCTCGATTTCATTTTAATATTTTTAAATGATTTTCCCCCATAGGATTGCTGAGGTCGATCTCTAGCGTTGTTAGATTTTATTTTTTCAACTTTTGTTGCAGTTTTTTTTATAATTATTAATTTTTATAATTTATAATTATTTTTAATTAATTTATCTTTATAATTTTTATAATTTTTAGTTATTTTGAAATTTGGAACCGGTTGAAACCAGTTTTGAAAGTGAAAGTACCCTTACATAAAAAAACTGAACCCAAAACCGAAAAAGTAAAAACTAACAACGTTAGAAATCGACCTCAACTATCCTATGAAAAATAAAAATCATTTAAAAATATTAAAATGCGAGCGAGAAATTTTAAAATAACCTTCCTATAGACTTAACATTAGCTTGCGAATTTCTTCGCATGACTAGTGTAGGTTCTTAAGACTCGATCTTGAAAGAGTTACATGAAATATGAATATCCTTTATTAAAAAATCGCAATTTCTAAAAGAAACATTTTTCTTGTCTGTATTTGTCCGACGATTTTTTACACTCTGGTATGACGTACGACAGTAAGAAAATGTTTTCTTAAGATTTGACTCTTGAAAGCGATACATGACATATAAGTAACCTTTTTTAAAGACATGATTTTTTAAAGTGTCATTTTCTTTGTTCTAAAAGAGGCGGCCGGAATTGTTCGATAATTTCACATACTAGTCATTTTCATAAATATTTTATTAATTATTCATATTTTTAATTGTTCAGTTCATTTGAAAAGGATTGCTTGACAGCCCATAATTTTAGAAATGCTACGCCACTGTTTAATGGTGTGCACAAGTACACACTCTGAAATAAATTGTTGCCTCTGATATTTCTCAGCTAGCATGTCTCTTATTAGATACACTGTATTTATTTCTGATCTGTAACACCTCAACGTTAAACAGACCTACTAGTTTCGTACACACAATCGGTTACATTCTGAATATCAGTAATGATAAAATAAACTATGTTCGCAAAACAAATTAGAAATAAGAATTTTTGGTATCAAGATATTTCAAATTCCTTTACGAATATAGTTTATTTTATCAATATTGATCTTGAGATTGTCACCGATTGTGTGTACAAAACTAGTAGGTCTGTTTATTAAAATGTTTTTTAAACCTTTATGTTTACTGTAACCGCTTTTAGCATATTATATTTTAATTTTAACAGTCGTTATAAAGTTAAACACGAATCGCTATTTTAATATTAGAGTAACGAGTGTACAGTCCCTTGCTCTCTAACCCCCATTTTATCCATTTAGAGGATAGGGAAAAATAATCTCTATCTATTCCCGCCTGCTTACATCCGAGATTATTTTGCCACAATCTAGAAAATCCATTTTACTTGCCGAAAAGAAAACTTGGACACACGACAGCTCTTGTTCGCACCGAAAGCGATCACGTGTTTCTAAATTAGTTTTTGAATTTGTAATGTTTTCACCGCAGAAAGATTTCTTTTCCCATTTAAAATGAATTGAAAAGTACTTTCAATTATTCGTTGAAAAGATATTTATTTGGGAGGAAGACCTCGTACCTTCAAAATACCGGCTGAACCAAAAATAACCGAAAAAATAAATAATAAATAGTACGAAAAGTATAAACGGTAGCAATATGCAATTTTTACAATTAATGCTTTAGATTTTTTTAATAACAAAAACTATATATATTTTATTGGCAGAATAGTTACATTTGTAACCAACAGTTAGTGCCAGTGGTGTAGTCCTGGGAAAAAAGTAGGGGGAGGGGGGGAGGGGGGGGGTTGGACGCTCATAGTTCGGAACATAGAGTCTGTATCACTGATAGAAAACTTGATACTGAATGTTACCTTTCATTTTGAACTGCAGAGAACAGTAATTGAAAAATTAAACAATTTAATTTAATTAAAGTTTTTTTTATACTTGTAATGTTTTAAATAGCTTGTCCCTAATTGAAAAGTTCAGAACTTGTCTGAAAATGTCGGCCCATACAGATATCTAGATTGAAGCAAGTTATATCATTTTCAGTAGTGATAATAATGCAAAGAAACTCAAAAACATTTATAAATTTTGTCACAATTCAAGCAAAGTTACAGAAGTTAGAGGGAGAACAGACAAATAAACAGAAATGGCAGACAATCCGAAGTGATAAACACATTTAAACTTTCTTGAAAAGTATTAAAAATCAGTGCTTTATTTCTTAAAATTGTTAATTGATTTGCGTGCTTATTCTTTAAAAAGAATAATAAGTTTCGAAAGTCTGCGACTCTATAGTCCCCTTGAAAATAAAAAGGTGGAGGAATGCTTGAGATAAAATAAAAATGTGAGGGGACGCCCCCCCCCCCGCGTCCCCCTTCGACTACACCACTGGTTAGTGCCTGTAGCTATTTAAACCCTCGTGTGACAAAAATTACATATGTGATGTAAATGAATTCTTTCATTTAAGGGAATTCTGCTTTCGCAGTAATTAACCCATTTGCATCATTTGGAAAAGTGGAAAATTGGTACTGATCACCAAAAATGTTTTTTTATTGTATCAAGTATCAAAAAGGAAATACTTCAAAACGTATAAAAAACTAAAAACTAATTGTTATAAACATAAATTCATAATTTTATTTAGCTCAATATATTCATGCACACAAATTATCACATAAATTAACCTTGTACTTAAATTGTTTAAAGCACAAACTTTCAAATTAAATATTTTTTATGTTTACTCAACATTTATCTACTATAATATAGCAGAGTGGATTTTCGAAATCAACATTTTCATACTTTAAAAAATATTGCTTTTCTGTTGCGAAACATGAAATTTCACTCTTTTTTTTAGACAGGAAGCTGGTGTTTCAGAAAATTAAAACTGCTATATTACGATAGATAAATATTGGACAAAAATAAAAATACTTAATTTAAAAGTTTGGGCCTTAAACAATTTAAGTACAAAGCTATCTTGTGTGTAAAAGTATCAGATACGCCCCCATGAATTTGGTATTTACTAACTACACATGATTTCTGGTTAGAATCTTATAAGGCTGCGTTTAGTGAAAAAAACTTGCAAGTCAGTCTGAGATACCAATCTTCTCATTCTTCTCGAATCAATTTGCGGTCAGTGACAAAATAAAGGGAAGATTCAACAAAAGAAAGGGGGTGGTGTCAACGGCTGTCAATTGTTCTGGCTTTGACCTCTGAACCAGTGACGCACCCAGGATTTCGCTTTGGGGGGGGGGGGGGGGTAATGCATTTTAGAGGTCTGCACGGGCCCGGGCTTTGCCTGTACCCGGCAAAATGAAGGTAAACTTTAAAACAGGCCGGGCCGCCAGAATTAGGAGATTTTTGATAGGCCGTAACGGGCCGGGCCGATTGACAACATAAACGGGCTAACAAAATAATTTAATGGGCCCGCGAGCCGGGCACGGGCCTCGGATCCTTGATCCGTGATGACTTGTAGATTTTTACTTGTTGAAACTTCAGTTGTTTTCATGCATCGTCAGAATTAGAATATTCGAAAGATATACGTTTAACACCCTTTTTTTCGTCTTTGAATGAAAATCAGTTCATCACTGTCACTATCACTACCAATTTAAAAGTTAATTTTACGTTTAACAAAGCCGGCAAAATGTGATGATAACGTTCGCATAACGTAAGTATAAATCTGCTTCATGAAGTGACGCTAGTTTGGCAACATTATCAATAGAGTAATATAACATGTCAAGCGTAGAGATCGGCAACGGATGTTTACATCGTGTCTGAGTCCAAGTTTTATTGTTTTAGCAGACTTGGGCCGAGCCGAGATCAGGCTTAAATTCTTTTATATACAGTCGAGCTGGGTCAGAACTGGACTTAATTGTGCCCAAGCAGTTTGTTTTGTCAAAATAGTAATAGAAATAATAAGTTGCTGTTAACGAATTCAGTGAAAATATACCTTAAGTGATTCTCAAATTCCCAGTTTAACAACATGAAACTTTCCGAAACATTTTTTGACTTATTTTTAACTGTAAAGGCATAAAATTGACAGTCCTGACTTTTGAAGCGATTTGGAATCGAGTACTGTTTTCCATTTTTTGATAAATAAATAACTTACTGAGATATAGGTATTCCTTTCTTGTGACGATAGGTTTTTATCCTTTACCGTGCTATCGCGTCCGGAAATTTAAATTAAAACGCCAATTCTGATAGTATATTTTCTGAAAGATTTTTTGCATTTATCAGAAAAAGGAAAACGCTATTCGATTACATAGTTTCTGAATAAGAACATCTGCCAATTTTATGCGTTCCTGAAGAAAATTGATTTCATAAATGTGTCAGAAAGTAGCGCCATTCGATTTGAGAAGAACCTTAATAAATTACGAAGAAATACTTTCAAAAATCTACTTTTTTATACAGCTTAAAAGTTATGATTTTTTAACCCTCCTTTTCTCTTTTATTCTAAACTACATTAATTCTTAGATTGAATCTTTATTTGAAGGCTGAAAAATCTGAGTAAACATTAATGTTGCTTTTCTGTTTTTTCTGTCTTGTAAACATATAATAAGTTAAAATATATTGTAAAGTTTCTCCAAAAATATGTATGCAATATTCTTTAAAAGAATCTAAATTTTATGTTGAGTAAAATCGGAATTTTTTTTAATACAAATTGAGCGGACTGGATAGGCCATGATTTAACTGATTTTGTCACTGGCCGGGTCGAGCCTGTTTTCTTTGATTTTTGTACTTGCCGGGCCAAACTTTTAACTTTTGTAACGGGCAAGATAGATTTCGTTCGGGCCTGGCCTCGAAATTCTGGCCTTTGCAGACCTCTAGTGCATTTGCATGACACTCACGAGTCGGTGATCAAGTGACCATTTGCATTTGCGCACTGCAACAGTAGCTGAAATTTACTATAATCACTTCTGATATCCATCAGTGATACAAAATTTGTTAATTATTTATGGATATGTGCAGATTTTTTCCTTTATACTTTACGATTACTGAAAAATGTTACATAAGTGCTTTATCTTACGATATAAAGCTGACATATTCTGTAATAATATTTTATGTAATGTAATAGTACGGTATTCGTTGTAGTGCAGCAACGTTATGAAATTACGATGACTGCTCTTGTGCGTCTCTGCTTTATCATTAGTAATTCAATATCGTTTGAATTTGAACATATGCTAAAACGTATATTATTTATCATAAATGAACAGAATGAA
Source organism: Maratus michaelseni (assembly GCA_963931845.1). NCBI lineage: Eukaryota > Metazoa > Arthropoda > Arachnida > Araneae > Salticidae > Maratus > Maratus michaelseni. Next base: position 362,731,301 of record OZ007589.1, read on the forward strand.
ACATTTTGGGAAGAAAACAGAGGAATATAATTTTATAATAAAATAGTTAGCCTGTTACTATAAATAGAACTTTGATATGAATGACAGAAAATGTTACCTACTTATTTATTTTTCAGTATCAACGGTTTTTTGCCGCTGTGTATTTACAGGGGGAAAACTATTCTTCTATTAATTAATTAATATTATGAACATTCAATCCATTTTTAAAACATTTTTTTAATTAAAAAAAAGAAAAGAAAAGTGCCCTGTTAAACTGATGGCATTGACCTCACGGGGATATTCACACTGATTGAGTATATTATACTCTTATTTCAAAGAATAATTCTGCATGATATTCCCATTCAGCTAAATTAAAGAGGGAGGGGCTCCCCAATTCTCACCCTTTATACTTAACCAATGAACTTCCAAATCTAATAGCAGAATAAACAGGTATACCAAATTTGCAGCAAATCGGATAATGGGATGAAAAATCCATTTATATAAATTAGGGGGGAGGGATTAGTCCCTGTTCCCTCCCCTTTTATGCTTAACCAATGAACTCCCAAAACTAATCAGGAAAGCGCCTTATCAGAATGAACCTATATTCAAAATTTGAAGCAAATCGGATATTTCTATCAAGAGTTATCGCGTTACGTACGTACATACATACGTACATACAGAATCTGTGAGCACATTAGCTCTCAGGCTTTGATCGCTTGTGAGCTAATAAATAAAGAGAAAACTGCCCAGTTAAACTGAGGGCATTGAGCTCACAGGCTGTTCACACTAATTGTATATTATACTCTTATTTCAAAGAATTTGAAATAAACCCTCAAAAAATAAAGAAATTGACAATATATTAACAAGGGGATCATCCCCCGTACCCCCTTATAATTAACTAATGAACCCCCAAAACTAATCAGGGAAGCGCCTTATCACAATGAACCTATAAACAAAATTTGAAGCAAAGCGGTTAGTTCTATCAAGAGTTATCGCGTTACGTATACATACAGAACCGGCGGCCATTAGCTCTCAGGCTTTGATAGCCTGTGAACTAAAAACCGTTAACATGAGAATTTACATCTATTGTGAATAGGAAAACAAGTCAATTTTATAATATGGAGTCTTCTTTGGCTTGGATACAAAAACAGTAAAAAATGCTAAGACGGAATTGCAATAAATCGTTGAGCAATTCCGTTTTAGACAGATTTTCGTCTTAGCTGGTAAACTCTAAAGGTGTTTCTTTCGAAGGGACCATGGAATGTTTGCGATTAAGATAATATTCCGTTATAGACAGGTTTCATTTACACTGGTTAAACTGTATACGTAAAACTTGTGTAAATAACCTCATACTGTTTAACTTGCGTAAATGAAACTTGTCTATAACGTAATATTGTCTTGATCACAAACATTCCATGGTCTCAGCAATAGAAACACCTTGAAAGTTTACCTGCTAAAGCAAAAACCTGTATAAAACGGAATTCTTCACCTATGATGTCGCATCATATATTATTCAATTTTAGTAATTATTCCCCTCTCATTTAATTCCCTTTTCCAAATTTGTTCTCCTTTTTCCATTATTTTAACGCTCACTGTTCTACAAAATATTTTTCATTTCCTTTCCCACCCTTTGTTAAATTCAGTGTAACAAATTTCATTCCGTTTATTCTAATATCCTCTTAATTCAGTTACACTAAAAATATTTCTATACTGTGCTGATAATGTAAATGAAAACCATTACATCTACCCTGTCAAATAGCTAGCATAAAATGCCCATCTGCCATCTCCTTATTTGGTCACACAGATCTGTTGCTAACTGATTTCTTCATACACACCTTTTTAATTACAATGATTCCCATGCGCAACCGAATAATTCTGGTCCAAAAATATCCAACGTACATATCAAAGTCATAACAAATTCTAAGGTTCGCGGATTCAAGAATGCGAAAAACTCTCTCGAGCCCCATTTGTGCGGTTTTGCATTCCCATACATGTTGGCTACCGCCGGAAAAATTCATTAGGATGATTTATGCCAAAAATGGCTCTGTTCTCTAAATTTTTAATTGTCTTTATGCTCTGTTTGGAGAAATCATTGCCGTACTGTAACCCTTGGAGAAAATGTAAATTCATTCGAGTTCATGTCATGATACGAGAAACAATCAATTCTATCTCTGACCATCAGCCCACCAACATGTAATATTCTCACGAATTGTGTTACGGGCCCGGGTGCCCCTGCGCTGCCGTAGCCACGGAACGTTTCCTGTACTTGTGCAATTATATATAGAACCTGGGATTAATTAAAATACCTTCATCTACTCATGTCTGCCTGTTCTTCCAAATGTGCCTATACTTATTTTCTTCTGAATTTATAGATTTATTGGAAATAATAATGATTTTTTTTAGTCATCGAAATACTCGTCTTATGAAAACAACTTTACCACGATCAAGAACTAATAGTACATCACCGATTCATTGCAATTTTGTCTTAACATTTTTTATTTTTGTTTGTGTCCATGATTCACTAAATTAGTACCTTGTTCGGCACAGGAGGGAGGGGCAGACTGCGGAATAGGCCCTCTCTTGGCTATTAATAAATTTGAAACTTTATGTTGACGAATATGCTAGTGTAATTATCCTTAGAAAGAAATTAATATGTATGCTTACCATTTTAGTGAGGAACTGCTGGTGAATTATTCTAATCTTAGATGATTTTCTCGAGCTTTGATGATATAAATTCTCCAAATATAAAATTTAAAACTATGGCTATTTTTTTATACGTTGAGTTAAATGTTTTAACACAAATAATGCTAAAAAAAGTGTATAACCAGAAGTACTAATAAAATAGAGGTGCATTTCGCCACCCCCCCCCTCCCAACCACTCACATTTTTTCAAAAATATTACCAATCATTTATACCTCTTTTGTACCAGATTAATAAAAGGTTTTTAGTGGGGGGGGGGCTGGAGAAACGGTCAGTCCCCCCCCACCTCAATGTTTTACAAAACGGATAGTGCCAAACGTTTATACCTCGTTTGTACCCGTTTGTACCAACAATCATTTCGTTTGTACCTCATTTGTACTAGGGTGATAAAAGGTTTTTAGTAGGGGGAGGGGGGCTGGAGAAAAGGCAGCTTCCCAACTCAGTGTTTTACGAAATGGATAGTGCCAATCGTTTATACCTCGTTTGTACCAACAATCTTCGCGTTTGTACCTCATTTGTACTAGAGTAATAAAAGATTTTTAGTGTAGGGCTGCCGGCTTCTCCAGCCCCCCCCCCACTTCAATGTTTTAGAAAATGGATAGTGCCAATCCTTTATACCCCGTTTTTACCAACAATCTTTTCGTTTGCACCTCATTTGTACTAGAGTAATAAAAAGATTTTAGTGTGGGGCTGCCATTTCTCCAGACCTCCCACTTCACTGTTTTACAAAATGGATAGGGTCAATCGTTTATACCTCGTTTGTACCCGTTTGTACCAACAATCTTTTCATTTGTACCTTATTTGTACTAGAGTAATAAAAGCTTTTTAGTGTGGGGCTGCCATTTCTCCAGCCCGCCCACTTCAGTGTTTTACAAAATGGATAGGGCCAATCGTTTATACCTCGTTTGTACCCGTTTGTACCAACAATCTTTTCATTTGTACCTTATTTGTACTAGAGTAATAAAAGGTTTTTAATGTGGGGCTGCCATTTCTCCAGCCCGCCCACTTCAATGTTTTACAAAATAGATAGGGCCAATCGTTTATACCTCGTTTGTACCAACAATCTTTTCATTTGCACCTCATTTGTACTAGAGTAATAAAAAGATTTTAGTGTGGGGCTGTCATTTCTCCAGCCCCCCCCCCCCCACTTCAATTTTTTACAAAATGGATAGGGCCAATCGTTTATACCTCGTTTGTACCTGCTTGTACCAACAATCTTTTCATTTGTACCTTATTTGTACTAGAGTAATAAAAGGTTTTTAGTGTGGGGCTGCCATTTCTCCAGCACCCCACTTCAATGTTTTGCGAAATGGATAGTGCCAATCGTTTATCGACCTTGAATGGGTCGTATTGTCCATTACACAGATGTACAACGTAGAAGAAATATCACCCTCGTTTGGACTTGAATTCGCTTGACCGTGCTAAAAATATGGATGATGGATGTGTACTCAGAACTGAGAGAATCAGAGTACCGCTATAAGTCTTTACGCTTAACGTATGTTGAAAACGGCAAAAAAAATTGAGAAAAAGATGAAATGAGATACAAAGGTTTTAAACATTTTCTAAAGACCTAAAAAAAAAAAAAAAAAAAAAAAAAAAACTTTTTATAATTTTATAGAAAACTTTATATAGTTACTTTATTATTAAGTTTCAGGGTAGCCCCCCCCCCCCCCCCGTGGGTGCGCCAATGCTCTGAACTTTACACTCTCAGAAAAAAATATAAATTTATGAGCGTTTGCCTGTCAATTTTCACGGGCAACAGCCTTATTTGATGAAAAACGGTCTGATCCACTAAATAAGCGGCCTTATTCCTTGGAAAATTAAGGGCAATCCACATATTCTTACAGTTCTAGTCCATCTGTTAACAAAAATACGGTATGACCCCATACATTTTCCTCCGTGTAAGGTGTAACCCTTCATTTTAGTCGTGTTTCTAAAAATAATGTCACTTAACCACGACCGTAACATATTTTTTAACCCTCCAAAAAAGCGATTCTGTGATGATTATCTAACGTGCTACGTGCTACCGAACAGTAAGTAAATTGTTATTCTGTTTTAAAGTGCATTGTATCCTGTGCATTATAATGCTGTATTACTTTGCCCCGTAAAATTACGGGCTGCACAAAATGATGGGCATGGATTTTTTTTCTACGGGGTATGACTGGAATCTCTTCTGACGGCCTTTGCCCGTAATTTTACAAGGATATTTTTAACAGTGTAGACATCCTGGGAAAATCATAAAACATCAAAGATTCCGAAAAAACAGAAAAGATGTGATGCAGACCAGAAATATTCCGCGCATACATGCACTAATGATACAAATGGGTTAAGCTGTAATTCATAGTAGCTCTGTGATTTGATGCTGTGCAGAGTATTGTGTTACCTAAGACAGCTATTAGCATCAATAACAAATATTATATTGTGAACATTTGTAATTGTAGTTGCGTTGCGAACTATGCTGTGTCAACCGCTGTACAAATTTCTGGCATAACTGAAGCGTTTTATTGGTACGAACATAAACGCAAATTTTCCCACAATACCTATCTCTTCCTCCGAATGATTTGTAAATCGGTATCATAAGTACACTGCTGGCCATCCAAAATGCAACACTATGAAGGAATACAAATAACAGAATGATATTTATTGGAAAAATACATTATAATGGGCAGGACAAGTGATTACGTTTTCAGAAAATTTGGAGGTATAGTTCCTGAGAAAACACTACCCAGAAATGCCACCCCTGTCCGCAATGACAGTATTTATCTGCCTGGGCATGGAGTCGAGCAGAGATTGGATGTCATGTACGGGTACATGCAGCTTCAACACTATGCCATAGTTCATCAACCATAGTGACGGGCCAGTCGCTCAGAAGCCATTGACAGGACATTTTCAATTGGTGAGAAATCAGGAGAACGTGCCTGAGGGCAACAGTAGAACATGTTCTGTATGAAGGAAGGTCAGGATAGTACGAGCAACATGCGGTCGTGCATTGTACTGCTGAGAAGTAGAGTTCCAGCGGCCTTGAAGCTAAGGCAGAACCACGGGCAGTAACACCTCAGAAATGTAACGACTGCGGTTCATATTGTCGGCAATGGGAACAAGAAGTTATCGAGACGTGTATTCAATGGCACCCCTCACCATCACTGCAGGTTATGGGCCTCTATGATGATGTCGAATGCAAGCTGGCAAAGTGAATTCTCAAGGATGCCACCAAACACGGATGCGACCTTCATGATGCACACAGAGACTGGATTCATCTGAAAAGACGACGTGAGACGCCATTCTTGCGTCATAAACAGCATTATGATGCCTGCATCTGTGTTTGGCAGCATCGTAGAAAAAGCACATTGCCAGCTTGCATTCGACATCGTCATACTGGCATATCACCTGGAGTGACGGTATGATCGGTGATGACGGTGTCATTGGATTCGGTAACGTCTTGTTCGCATTGTCGGCAATTTCAACTGCAGCCGTTACATTTATGATGTGTTACGTCCCGTAGTTCTGCCCTGTCTTCAATGTCTCCGAAACTCTACATTTCAACAGTACAATACACGACCGCATGTTGCCAGTACTATCCAGACCTTCCTTGATACAAAATATGTTCGACTGTTGCCCTGACCAGCACGTTCTCCTGATTTCTCACCAATTGAAAATGTCTGGTCAATGGCTGCTGAGCAACTGGCGCACCATCACTCGCCAGTCACTACGGTTGATGATCTGTGGCATAGTGTTGAAGGTGTATGGACTGCTGTACCCGTACACGACATCCAATCTCTGTTCGACTCCATGACTAGGCAGATAAATGCTGTTATTGCGGCCACAGGTGGCAACTCTGGGTAGTGTTTTCTCAGGAACTATAACTCAAAATTTTCTGAAAATGTAATCACTTGCCCTTCCCATTATAATGTATTTGTCTAATAAATATCATTCTGTTATTTGCATTCCTTCATGGTGTTGCATTTTGGATGGCCAGCAGTATATTTTCCCCAGATCTGTTTCCTTTTCTGTAGCGTGTTCATTAAGTTATAATTCAATAAAGCGCTGATAGCAAATTGGAAACATATTCAATATTGTTTGATTTTGCTGAATATTTTTTACGGTTAGAATTTTTATTTTAAATCTGTAGAAAATAATTGAATGACAATATTCTTATTCAACTTGATAGCATTATTAAAGATTAAGTGTTGATCCTTTAAAAAAAATGTCTTAAAAACAGTGAAAGGTGATTCGTTTTATGTTTATAGAAAATATTGTTAATGAACTTAAGTGACACGTGGCTTAATTTGAACTAATTAAAAACTAACGCTATAGCATTAAGGTGGAGAGAAACAATAAGATAATTTATTTACATCTCCCGTCCTACCTTGAATGTAAGAAGACGATAAGCTGGCACACTGGGAAAGATGATGAACTGTACAAATATTCAGATTTTTCTTCGTCAATTATTGATGTAGGATATCATATGGACTTGTATCATCTGATGCATGTATTACATTCAAGCATTTGCTAGAAATGAAATGTTTTGCATTAGATACACCAAAATAGTCTAAAGCTGACACAAGCTGTACATTCCTCATGAAAACTTTGAATCCCACGTTTTCACCCCAAAATATCTTGAAAATCTACTTTTTACAGGTAGCAACTCTATTATAGTATGTGTTCGGAAACCGGAAACTTTTTTTGAAATAAATTTGCAATTTGAACAGATATGAAGGCTATTTGGACTTCCTTTTTAACGCTTTTTATAAACCTGAGAAGCGTTAAAAAGGAAGTCCAAATAGCCTTCATATATGTTCAAATTGCAAATTTATTTCAAAAAAGTTAAAAAAAAAAGTTGTTGGGTTGTATCCCCGCAACTAAAGCTTTACAGAGTAGCCTAGGACTAGTGTTGCCAGATCCAATATGACAAAAAAGGCAGACATGAGGGGGTAAAAACGAGATGCCTGCTTACAAATCGGGACACCAAATTTAACACAGTTTTCTCGCATCATAGAGTAAAATGATTATGCGTACATATATACATACAGTAAAATGCTATGAATCTAAAGCCCTGAAGGATAGACAGATAACCATTGTATTTTTTTTAAATCTCAAAATTTGTACAAAATCGGCTGGAAAATGTACCTTCAGATAAAATGATAAGTAATAAAAAAAACAAAATATCAATATTAGTGCATTGGCTATATTTTTCAAGGAGATCACACTATTTTTCCATAGTCTGATAAAAACGTAATGTGAATAGTTGAGTTTTATTTAATCATAAATCATGTTTAAGTCTCTTTAGGATATATAATCTTATTGTCACAAAAGTTCCGCACTAATACATATTAAAATGTAACACATGTGGACATCTAGTCTTGGTAAATAAATATTTTTGCATATTTTTCGTAAAATTAAATTTTTTTTAAGAGCTTAATGCAGATTAAAGAAAAGCATGATATGAGCGAAAAATTAACATAATTTGTGCATCGTGAAAAGTCGGGACTTTTAGCATTCCACGCAATTGTTACGCGATAAAGGGTTTTTAGAATCTCTGAAAATCGGGATGTGCCACGTAAATCGAAACTCCTGGCAGTACAACCTAGGACTGTATGAAATATCTCCTGAAGTACAAACTTCAAACTCAAATTAAGAAATTTTTTTTTTTGGTCTGAAGTACGCTTACTTGTCCGGCTAGGAGTAAAACAGCAGTTTAATTGTAATTTTAATACTGAACTATAATAAACGTAATTTCGCATTGCTATATTGATCGAAGATTCCAGTTAACTCTCTGTAATGAAGTCGAAAAGTATAAAACAAAATGATAGTTTACAAAAGTATCTATGTTTCTGCTATTCCAATAACAAAATCAATGTTCATCTACGCGTTGCTATTGCAGAGTCCACGAGAATAACAAATTCAAAACTAGATTGTCCTACCGATAGTACAATCTATTCTTTTGATTATACATTTGCCAATCGTCTGTTCTTACCAAGAGAAACTGAACTAAAATGAATTAATTATACAGCAGTTTAAAATTATGTATTTCTTTTCTGCTATAAAATGCTCGAAACTGTGAGTGTCAAAATGAAACTTTTTGTAATATTTGAAAGATCAACTGTAGGTAAAAGCTTAATATTGAAATAGGAGCATTTTTACATTTTGCTAGTAGAGGCTAGTTATTAATACTGAAATATGCTGCATTTTATGTAACTACGCTATTCAAATCTTGTATAAGTTTAATTTTGATTGTAAAGAGAAGTTACATTGTTGTTTGGTTTGGTAATGCTTACTGTCATATTTTGCACATGACACCAAACAGGATAGACCTCCAACTTAAAGTGGATTCCAAACCACTACAAACATCCAATTTCAATCGTGAAATCGTACCCAGTACTTCTTCTCAACTAGTGTCTATCGCTACAGCAACACTAAATAAGATTGTTGATAAAGAGGTTGATAATGAAAAAGTTAAGCTTTATTTAAAATTGATAAGTGTCGTTTAAATTAATGTACTTCTTCGACAATTATATGGATGAAAATTTTTATGCTATCAATAAGAACATTCTTTAGAAAATCTATTACTGAAAAGGAACATTTGCATCTCAGATAACATCTCATTGTAACAATCACAATGCATTAACTATGGATACTATTTCTGCATTAGCAAGGATAATGCAAGCATATTAACTTTTACGTATAAGTTATATTATTACTTTGCGCACCTCGTCATCGCTTTCGCTATTAACTTCTAATTTTTGTAATTTCTTTTTACCAACTGCGGAAAAATATGAGATATTGATGTGTGGCATACTGAAATAGTTTTACTTGCTAGTTCTTCTAAAAGTTTTTAAAATATCCCTGCAATTTTGTAATATAATTAAAATTTTCTTATACGCACCAATACGAAGCTGAAGTTAGGTCAAATAATTCCCTTTACAAGAGCAATTAAGAAACATCTAAAGATTCTTTGCTTTCTTATACAATAGAAATACATTATAAATTCTCGTAAATGTATCATGACTCAACATTCAGGGAATCAATATCATTTCTTATTACATAAAATTACTATTTCTGGCTAGAAACATTTGTTGCAAATTAATGTTAAAATTTATTAAAAGGCCATCTTTAAACATAGTTAACTTACGATTAAAGAACAAGTTATTTCAGGTCCACAAATTAATACAACAAATCCAACACGAGTGAAAAAAATAGCCGTCGCAAGGACTGGAACTTGTGTCTACAGCGTAAAGTGCTGTTGCTCAAACCACTCATCTAACCCGGCCGATATCCTAGCCCGACAATATCTCTATGTTTGGGAACGTCACCGGCCAGCAATCCTACAGCACTAGATGACGTAACAACGATGAAGAAATTACTATTCCATCGGTACACGATTTATATATTAAAGCACATAAATTAACGAACCTGGGTCTGCAGTGTAACGTGCTGTTACTATAACCACTGAGATAACCTGACCGATATCCTAGCCCGGCAATTTCCCCAAAATGGATTAATAAAGAGAAATTGCCAGGCTAGGATTTAGGATGTTGGCCAGATTAGCTCAGTGATTAGAGCAACAGCACGTTACGCTGTAGATCAAGGTTCGAGTCCTCGCCCCGGCTAATTTTTCTCTTGTGTTGGGTTTATTGTATAATTAGTGTGTCTGAAATAACTTATTCTTTAATTGTACCTTTAATGAATTCAGACGTTAATTTATGTGCTTTAATAGTTAACTTATTCGCATAACCATTTCTGAGATATTCATCGGATCCTATTTGAAACACGTATTGGAAGATAATGAAATATTAAAATATATGCATAATGTCTTCTTTCAACTTTACTTGAAGATTCTTCCGAAATTTCCCCTGCCATTCATTATTTTAAAATCTCATTGAATACTATACTGTTAAAATTATCAATTTGTTTCATCCACGTCCATTAGTTTCGGATCTACTTAGTACAAAAGATCGAATATTATCTCTGGAATTTCTTCAATTTCTTTGTCAGTTTTTCAAAGAAGGCACGAAGTGTACAAATAGACGTCAATACATTCAACATAATAGGATAATCCTCTCGATTAATCCCACTTGATTTTTCACTTCGTTTCTCAAATATAAATATATACAGAAATGCAATTCCTTAATCTCTTCTAAATGCAACTGATATAATATATATATATATATATATTGGAAACTAGCTATAATCGCAGGCGAACAACCCCATTTAGACCCTCAATAAGTTTATTACCTAACTTAACACTTCAAAAGTATTCATGTAAATCACTATAATTCACACAGATGTAGGGGAGTCTGTGGAACACGTGTGCCGACCTTTAGACTCATGTCGCGTTTAGTAGGTATTGTTAATTCAAGTGTGGCACCCCTGCCGATATGTATTCCCAAACATGAGCGCCTAATACAATAAGTAGGGTACTTCTACCTCCGCAAGTTTTCAAGTATCCAGGTAGCTCCCGTACAATAGGTACTTGAAAAAGCAGGAGGTCGGTATGCTATAGGGTGATACATTTTTGGGGGTAGCGTAAAATTTCACTTGTGAAAACCAGAAAATGTTACCCCATTGATTTGCTAATTTGGATACTTGTAGCTTTATGAAAAGATCTACTAAGGCGAAATAATAGCACAAAAGCCAAATACTTCATTTTTTTACGTTTTTCACGATGGAAATTCCATTTATATTGAGAACTGTGTTTTGCATAAAATGTTTCGTATAATGGTTTTTATGTGCCGCTTGACGTAACAAAGACAGCAAAAGCATCCTCCTTTAAGAATATCAAAGATATTTATATCGCTCCTTTACGAATATTTTGTCGTTATATTTTTTTAGACAAATTTTGACTAGAAAATTCATATGATAAGTATTTTTTAAGCACTTATTAAGATTCCTATTTACCAAATCATTGATTTACGGTGCTTCGAACTTTGCGTAGTTTTATATTAAGTTAGCATTTCTACTTAGTTATACTACCAACCAACTTCGAAAACTTATCTGAAAATTGACAGAATTCAAATAAACGTCTTTTATGAGAGGATAACAAAATTCATTAATTAATTTTATCATTTTACTTATTAATTCAATTTTACTTAATAATTAAATTATAAATTATAAATGATTTCATGTGTTTAAATATTTTTTGACGGTTTTTGAAAAAAGAATGAGTTTTTTAATTATTGTATATACTTGTGTTTTCGTTCCCCCTCAATTCTTACGCAAAAGTTTGAAAAAAATTGAATTTTCGTGTATAAGTCGAACCACATTTTTGGTAGTATGTTGAAAAATGATTTGTAATCGAGGATTAAAAAAAAATTAATAAATTTTCGTTAAATTGGTAATTTTTTTTTTAAATGTTTTTAATCAGATTTTTTTCTTTAATTCAACGTTTTAAAACTGTATAATTATGTAAAACTGAAGAAGCTTAAACTATTTTGAAACTTATTCACATCAATTTAATGATACTTAAAAAGAAAAAATTCTTTGAAAAATCTATTCAAGCCTTATTTTCAAGGTTAAATAACTTTTTAGACTGCTAAAATATAGTACTTATTTGTATTGTAGGACTTTTAGGAGAGAAATCTAGAAGCATTCTCAAGTTGAACTCTTTTTAAAAAAGTGGATTAAAATGTTGAAAGGAATACCACTGTATTGAAGGGAATTTTTTTTTTTTTTTTTTTTTTTTTTTGGTCAATCGCATGGAAATAACCATTGTCAGCTTTTATCTCTCTCTCCAACCTAGACCCATATGTTATTACTTAAAAGACTTGCCCATTCGCCGTAAGCATTTATTTATTTATTTATTATTTTTTTTACTAACTCGTATGTAAGTCGACCCCCCATTTTTAACACCCAAATTTCGTCTAAAATTCTTCGACTTATACACGAGTATATAGTATGTCATTTAACCAATCAGTGTCAATATATCTATACTAAGATTTTAGGAAAACTGCTTTAAGCGTGTCGAGATATCTTAGTATTCTGTCCTGGAATACGGACAGAATACCTGAAGGGTTTTTTTTAATCTTAAACCCTTATCTACAACAATTTCTTCGTAACGGAAACGAAGAAGACATAATAAATGGATAGCTATCCTTTAAAGGTAAGAATCTTAAGCAGGTATACGGAATATTAGCGTTTATTACCATGAGCAAAGTAGGGTTAACTATGTAGTCTATTAGCAGTTAATGCTTTCATTGTCGCATCACGTAATTCTGTGGTTTAGTTGCACGATGAAAGGCTTGATCTTCTTTTAAAGGCAGGTGCGTTCGGCAAGGTGACATAGCAGTATGTGCCATTATCCGTGTCTAAATTGTTTCATAACTAATTTTTTATTATAAGTTTGTCTGGTTTTTAATATGGATGATGTCTGGTCGCACGCTTCCATTAATGTTTGCCACTACTAACCTACTTTTGGAACACATAACAAGTTTCGGCACGTGCCATATTATGAAAAAAGAAAAAGTGAAACTACAATTATAGACTCAGGCAGTTTTCGGGGCTGACCCTTTATGACTTCCCAAGGTCATGGTTAATCATTTTTAAAATGCTTCAGAAGTTTTCTGATTTTGATTTCGTTAAATTTTCTTCAATAAAAGGTTAACTTGGATAAAGAAATTTGTAATTTGTGTAATTTCACTTTAGTATCCAATTCTGCAAAGTTGAAAAGAACCGTTATCCGTGTCTAAATTGTTTCATATTTAGTTCATCATCAGTTTTCTGATTTTGATTTCGTTAAATTTTCTTCAATAAAAGGTTAACTTGGATAAAGAAATTTGTAATTTCTTTAATTTCACTTTAGTGTCTAATTCTGCAAAGTTGAAAAGAAAACTTTGGAAGTTCGTCTTTTATACCTTGCACATTGTATGTATGTCATATAGACAAGTTTGGTATGTTCGGCTACATTCCTTAAACTTTTAAAAAAGTGTAAATAATTTTTAAAGTCGTGAATGAGTAAATATTTCTTTTAACACGTTCATTACCGAGGACGCATGCGCGTCGTCGCTTGGTCACTCATTTGATATTCCATTTTTAATCCAAAATTACGAATTCATACCGGAAAATTTTAAAAAATAATTTTTATTTTATATAATGAATTGTCTTTTATTAAACAAAAACAAATATTGATCTTAGTATTTTCTGGTGTGAATTAGGAATTTATGAATTAAGGTAAAATTTCGTTAATTTTAACAAGGTAGTGAATATGTTAAGTTACTTTAACAAATTCTTAAATTCTGGCTTTTCTATATTAGAAATCTCGTAACTTTCGAGAATTACTTGAATCATTTAGTTTATTTAGTTTGTTTAATTGCAATTTTATACGTGAAGGTAAAGGTTGTCTCTTGTATGTATACAAGGTTTAGGAGATTCATGAAGGAGAATTTCTGATTTGATCTCTAGCTTTGATAATTCGATAGTTACTCAAGAGCTTACGATAGCGAATTTTCAAGTGCTCCATTTAAATAAAAGCACAGTTGAAATTTGGAGACAAATTCTTGGAATTTTATATTGAGAGTTTATGTACCCACAAGTGAGCTGCTTTAGTACTTCTTTAGAGAGCATAAATAGAGTTAATGTATTAAGATTATGTACTAGTAGATGTACAGACCTATGCCAGAAGCCCTAATTAATTATTAAAAAAACTGGCTTATGGTAATTATTAATTGATTATAGAACCAAATGCGTTACAATTGAACAAAGTAGTGCGTAAAATCTTACTAACTATTGAAATGATTTTTCCCAAATGACATATAATTTTTTAAACAAATATTCTGGTGCAATTTTGTCATACATATGTGCATAATCGTGTTATATCTTCATTTCCAACTATACATATAGCATCTATGTATGCATGATAACCATTCATTTGATTCATTTAGTCTAAAAATAGAATTAAATGCAAAATATCTAAAAAAATATTTATTTCCTAATGTAACTGTTGAAGGTTTATCGCCTTGAAGTTATTCATGCATTAAAAGATTTATCAGTGAACAAATACAATACTGTAAGAGCTATAATATTATTTTAATGCAATATATCAATGTATTTAAGTTTTACGTACCAATTTATTTTTTGTTTATTATCAATCAATATAGAATGCTTTTTTTCGTATATGTTAAGTGTATTATAGATTCACTAATAAATCTTTCAATAATGTTGATTAAAAGAGACAGCTAAATTTTTTCTTTTTTTAAAAAGTTATTTCAAAATGCTTATTAAGGTTATTTATTTATTTATTTATTTATTTTTGCATCTAAAAGCAATTGTTTCTCACTTATTTCACCCTGAAATTAATTTAGAGACATGCACCAATATTTAAAACTATTTCAAGATATACACACACACAGATTTACACATACATATATATATATAACCATAAATGAAACATTATCATAACACCAACTTAAACAATGAAATAATTAAGTATGAAATAATTAGTTGACAATGAAAGATTCCCCAACACACTTAATATGGAATCAAAAACATTGAAAGAATAAGAAATTAATATATATATATGTGTGTGTGTGTGTGTGTGTGTGTGTGTATATATATGTATAATAAAACTTCTGAAAATAATAACCATTAAACCACATAAATAATCGACAATAAATAAACCGATAATTACAATACAATACATAAATATATTCAAAAATTTAAGATTCTCAAAATAAGTGCGAAAAAATACTTAATGTTATGTAGAGAAAAAATCCACTGTGCAGAAAGTGAAAATTATTATATATATTATATATATATACGCTAATCTATGATTAATCTTAGAATTCAAACTTATTTTTCCTGATTGGTGAATATATTTTTGTATCAGATATAAAAAGTATTGTTATCTATTAACCCTTTCAGGGGCAAAGTACTTTCAGTACTAAAATGTTGAAATAAATGACTGGCACCGGAATTAACGTAGAAATTTATTTGGAGATAAGAAAAAGGGGAAAAAATCACATACATATTAAATGGGAAATATTTTAGCAAATTTCTGGTGACATTGTGACGTTTGGGAATAAAAATTAAGGGGTTTCATAAACATACCACTGCCTCTAAAAGGGTTAAAGCTCTCACGAAATTACTGTTAAAAGAAAGCCGCTCATGGTGTAAACAATAGCACCTGAGGAGAACTGGTTAAATGATGTTCTTTAGGAATCTATATATTTAAAACGCTAAGCGATTTCTTTCGACAATCCGTGAGAACAAACTACTGCATCAAATTTCACCATTCTTTTTTTAAATGAAAGATATTTGGACACAGATTTGTTATCGTGCATTCGTTTGTTCGAAAATTTAATTAATTAGCCGTAATTTTCAATTAAACTTTTACTGCTGCTTATGACGTCATAAAGTCGTCAACTCCCACTGTTACGAGGCATAGAGTAATTTTCTGAACTCTGTGGTTCGCCAATCTTTTGACATTAGCTAATATCAATTAGGTAATATTTTAACATTGTAATATTAAATATTAAAAAACTTACTTAAAATTAGCTAAAATATAATCATAATAAAATATCTAAACATAAACATATGAATATGAATAACAAATCTCCCGTAAAATATTGCAATTTAAATTATTCCATTTGAAAGAAGATTTGGAGAGTTATCCCTGACGCCCAGCTAACATAAAAGTACCAATTTTATTTTATTTATTTACACACATATTCAATTTTATTATAAAACACCAGCTTTTATTATAAAACACTATACAAAAGCAAAAATCGTCATTTAGGCGCCAAAAATTAACCCCAGTTACAGCGCCTAGAATACATTGTTTATAGAATGAGATACATGTGTATATATATATATATATATATATATATATACTTCACTGGCGCACGGCTAACCGAAAAATACCCCAAATTATTCTCCAAACTGTAGCGCCCAGTAAACAAACAGAAGAATGTTGCCATTAAATCTCAAAAATAAAATAAAATAATAAAATAATAATTAGGAAAAGCCCCATATCATTTATCAGTAACTTTAAACAATAAAATTTACAATATGTTAATGAAAACAGAATAAAAAATAATCTTGGATATTTATTTATTTATATTATTTCTCTTAATTATCTCTTTCGACTGTTGGATAAATGTTTGTGACGTCAGTTGAATTTTATCGATTGTACGAAACTACGAATCACAACATTTTTTCAATGCTTTTTCTATTTTAATATAATGGTTTCGAAGACGTAATTTTTATTTTAATTAATGTAATAACTAATACATCAGTAAAACATCATTATAAATACATTTAACGTCGAATTAAAAATCACTTGATGAGAACTTTTAGGCCGAATTTTTTAATTTGCAAGTTAAATTTCGGTGAAAATATTTATCCGCGTGTTTTATAAGCGAATAATAATTCATATTTATTGTGACGTCACCGGAATATTGTCCATTAGGTTTATTTTATCATTATGCATTATAACTTTGTTGATGCCATTTTTCATTAAAATTAAATAAAAAATATTTTTTTATTTGTAACATGGTGTTTAAGCATAAAAGTAACTTATACAAAGTACGTGTGAAAAGTTTGCGCCGGGGAAAATGATGTTATGCTTAGCTTGAAATGCATTTTAACATTGATAAAACTAAAAAGAAAAATTAATTGTGTCAACATGACGTAATTTGAACTGATTTTTAATTTTAAAGGTCAGAATTTAAGCCTTTATTGGTTGCTTCATCTTGCTTGCATTACCTTGATTACATGTTACAAATTACTTTTTTTTAAATTATAGGTTAGAAGATTTCATTTTTTTATAAAAAAAATCACAAAAGTAAAGAATTTCAGGAAAAATTAAAATTATTAAAAATAGTGTTATGGGAAAAAAACTTGAAATAATGATTGTATTTTCAGCTAGAATAAATAATTTAAGGCTAATATTTTATAGGGATTATTTTGGTAGGTTTGTTATAAGTTCATTTAACAGTTCCTTATTAGTGGCAAAGTCCTATTTCTTCCACCGTGAATTTTTCTTTCGATGTCAAAAAATGATAGTATACTTTTGGACACTAGCCAAAACACAGTGGCAATTTTTAAAAATGTATAACGGTTGTGACAACAAACGGCCCTATCGCTTTAGCTTTCATCGCGCTTACATCACTTCTAAATACTACAAATTTCAATTTTTTACTACATTTTACTACATTTTACAATTTCAGTTCTTACATCATCAATTAGAAAAAAATTAGCTTTCGATTGAAATTTATTTGAAAACTGCCGCTTAATTTAATGACTTTTTAAATAATTTTCAATTATGAAATATTTTTCAATTCTATCTCAACAATGATCATCAGTTTGCTTTAATAATGTAACATAGTCCCTGGGAAAATTGCCCCAATTGAAAGTAGATTTTCCTAACCATCATAAAAACAGAAAAAGAAAAATAATAAAAACCCCTGATAAATCATAAGATCAGATTATCCAAAAGAAAGAGCATTTTGACGCTAAACTAAAATCTATCAAGAAAAAAAAAACTATTTATAGTTTATGATTAACATAAAATTGATATGCTGAATTCGTTGATGTATATGTTGCATCAGAATATTCTAGGAACTGTATTTTATTATTTTTTTTAAAGATCCATTGGATATTTAACTGTATAAGAAGGAAAAGATCCCCGACTGTGATGGAAAAGGAATAATCATCCTGATTATGTAAAAGAACCGAATAAACCATACAAATAAATTATACTTGAAAACATTATAAATCTCCCGTAACTGCAGATTGATTGATTATTGTAAAAAAAAAATTCTCCATCTTTACATAGAAATTGATTAGCTTAAACAGGATGCGTTTCAGAAGATATGGATGTGAAACGAACAATGATTAAAGAAGATATTTTAAAACATTTAATTTAAACATTTTAAAACTTTTTTTTTAACGTCGAATTTTGACGGTGCCTTTGGTGAGATGCAATGCACATGCGCATAGGAGTTCATTCGGTTACATTATCACAGGGGGGGGGGGATATGTGTGCTTTATTTATTATGTTCATTTATTGACTGAATATGAGATGAACGTAGGGCTATACTATTTGTATGATACTTCATAGGTCCAGGAAATTTTCTTTCTTGCCGTGGGGAATATGGCGGTAATGTCAAACTGATTTGCATTACACAGTTGTTTACGGATTGTTTGTTTGGAGTTTGCTTCGGAAATAGTACTGTAATTCACTGGGGGGAAAAAACTTTTAAAATAAAATATTTGAAAGACTGTTTCATACGCACCCCATCTCATGTAATAAAGAAGCTTTTTTTACTAATATTGTTATTGTAATTTTTTTCCGTCAAGTTTTGACGGGTTCCATCTAGTATTATATGAAAAAAAACCACTATTTACGTCATAAATGATAAGCTAAATACCCCATTAAAGAAGAAAAACTTACAGTATTTGAAATAGAGAGAGAAAAGGACGGAGTTATATTTAATAATGAAAATAGAAAATGTTGAAAATTAATTCGTATATTGCCAAAAAAAAAAGATATTCAATTTCTTTCACAATATTTTATAATTAACTTTTGTATAATTGTATATTAATTAATACTGCACAAATTCAATATTTTAGAACAGACTTTAAACGACAGAGGATTAATAAAATACAATGCATATGATTTTTTCATTATTTATTTATTTTTATTTATTTATTTGTTTATTTATTTCTTTTAGGACAAAATTTGTGCTATTTTTGACACTCGAATGCTACCCTCGAAACACTTAACGTTATTGCTGTCGTTGTATCTGTCAGATACATGAGGTAATACACTTTATACTCAACGCTAGACTGATGTTCAGCGCACTGTGCGTTATAAAGATTGGTGGGGGTAGCGTTCCCGAACTCCGAAGACGCCTTTGCAATCAGAAAACAGTCACCGTGTATCTTAGAGATGCAGGGTAGAACTCGAGTATTAATAAAGAATCAAAATACATTTTAATAACAGAAAACAGAAATTCAACTAACGGGAACAGAAAGAAAAAATATGAGCAAATGCGAAGCAGAAACTACTATGCACTAAAATAACTAGTAGATCTACAAATCAGAGTCCTCAACGCCAGCTCTACGAATCATTGTTCATTAATCTCACTAATTTTTAATATAATCTGCATAATATTTGATATCCTAAAACTCAATTTTTTAATGTTATTTATACATTTGTAAGAATATAATATTTATAGAAACTTCCAGATATTTCAGAAGTATCACATTAAACACAATTTTATGCAATGATAGAATAAACTGCTTATTTCTATATATATATTTTTTTCAGAATAAGAATACGTTCCTTGAGGGGGGAGGGGCTCCACCTCCCTGAACCTCCCGTTATTGCTTTAATTTTATATTCTCAATTTCAAGTAATTGTGCTATTTCATTATTCGATACATGTCTGAATGCATTTACTATTGTAATTTCATTAGATTAACCATCTACATAGATACACCAGATTAAGGTGCAAGAGATTTTATCCCATACTTAAAAGAATACATATTTTTCAACCACTAAACATCATATGTTGCTGAAATTGAATAAAATTTTGTGTATTAAATATACTTATACAAATGTAAATTCCTCTTATGAGACATATTCAATTGACACCTTCAACGTTTTGATAGTTTTCGTTTGAAAAACCGATTTGGTCATCTTTCTTCAGTAGTTAAAATAAATCCCCATTTATTTTATTATCAAAAGCATATTAAAAACTTAAATCATCCGAAAATCTATTTTGTTAATAAAATTTCGCGTCAAAATAATGCGATTCATTTGAATTTTCTTTTGTTGATATTCTTTGAAATGTAGTTGCTTGGCAACCATATAATGAAAGAGAGGAAGAAAAGAAATGCATTGGAAATTTTTGGAAAAAATGAGAAATTAAAATGTTTCATATCTTTCAAATTAATGCGTAAAATTTCCCAATAATTTATACAATTCATTTCGAAATTCTAATAAATATAGTGACAAATTTTCAAAGCGATCGGATTAAATTAAGATTTCCCTTTCGTAAATTTAGCATTCACAACTATCCCAATGCGTGATTTTCTTTTCGGTGAATGTTAAAATTAAAAAATCGCCTGCATTCCCATTGAAGAGCATTGTGACTTAAAAGAAAATGTTCTATATTTTTCGAACGGATGAACCAAATTTAACCAAAAACTATACAGCTAATTCCGGGTAACTCGCCAACATATTCACCAAAACTCAACCTAATCGGATGATTTTTGCGGCAGTTATCGCGGAACAGACAAACAGACAGACAGAAACCAAAAACTTTTCACGTCTCCACAGTGAGCCTTCACTGACGTTTCGGCAATTAATGTAGATTTTTTTTTTTTTTTTTTTTTTTGTTATGCTTATTTCTTCTTAATATTTAGCCCTTCATTTTTATACTCGCGTATAACGCACACTTGTAAATTTTTATCAAAAATACGTGTTATACGCTGGAATATACGGTATTTTTATTTTATTTTATTTTATTAATTTTAGCAAGTTAATAACACAAAAAGAAAATTTTTGTTTTTGCTCTTTTCAAAGCCCGCCGTCCCCTTAAAGTTTCTCAAAAGTCAGATCGCAAATTCCCCCTCTCTAATAGTAATCCTATGGACTTGGAACGCATCCGTATTTTTCAAATTTCCCTTCTGAAAATTACATTTTTTAACTTTTTTTTTCTGTATGCTATTTTTGAAGGACGTTTCTTTCTTTTTTATTTGACAAAATGCTTCTAAAATATGTACTTATTTTTTTATTTTAAGAGTTAAAATCTAAGTGAAGCAGACGAGTTGCAAACAAGATTTTAACGCTTGTAATAAAACTATGTATTTTAGAAATATTTTATTGAATAAAAAAGAAAGAAACATCCTTCAAGAAGATCATAAAAGAAGGTAAACATTTTTAATTTTCTTAGGAGAAATTTGAAATATACGGATGCATTCCCAGCCCTTAGGTTTAATATTAGAGAGGGATATTTGCGGTCTGGCTGATGAGAAGCCTTAAAAGCCAAAATTCTTCAATAGAAAATCAACACAAAATTATTCCATTCCAGAACAGCGTGATTGTAAGTACTAATTTGAATGAGACCGTTCATTTTGCATGTGACTTTGTTTTCGTTAAGCTGAAGAATGCAAAACATCAACGAAAATTACCTAAAGTAAATTACTTTTTACATCAAGTGTGTTATTTTAAAATGCAAGGATAAAATATTTACGTGCAAATGTTTTTTCTTCAGTAGGGAATCAAAGCAAAATCATTTCCTTCCAGGAACAGCGTAGTTGTAATTATACTAATTGAAATGAGACCGTTCATTTTGCATATGACTTTATTTTCATTAAGCTGAAGAATGCAAAACACCAACGAAAATTACTTAAAGTAAAATTATTACTTTTTACATCAAGTGTGTTATTTTAAAATGCAAGGATAAAATATTTACGTGCAAATGTTTTTTCTTCAGTAGGGAATCAACGCAAAACCATTTCATTCCAGGAACAGCATGATTGTAAATACTAATTTGAATGAGACCGTTCATTTTGCATATGACTTTGTTTTCATTAAGCTGAAGAATGCAAAACAGCAACGAAAATTACTTAAAGTAAAATTTACATCAAGTGTGTTATTTTAAAATGCAAGGATAAAATAGTTACGTGCAAATGTTTTTTCTTCAGTAGGTAATCAATGCAAAACCATTTCATTCCAGGAACAGCGTAGTTGTAATTATACTAATTAGAATGAGACTGTTCATTTTGCATATGACTTTGTTTTCATTAAGCTGAAGAATGCAAAACACCAAGGAAAGTTACTTAAAATAAAATTATACATTTTAAATCAAGTGTGCAATTTTAAAATGCAAGAATAAAATTTTTTCGTGCAAATGTTTTTCCTTCAGTAGAGAATCAACGCAATATCATTTCATTCCAGGAACAGCGTAACTGTAATTACACTAATTGGAATGAGACCATTCATTTTGCGTATGATTTTGTTCTCTTTAAGCTGAAGACTGCAAAACACCAAGGAAAGTTACTTAAAATAAAATTATACATTTTAAATCAAGTGTGCAATTTCAAAATGCAAGAATAAAATTTTTGCGTGCAAATGTTTTTTCTTCAGTAGGGAATCAACGCAATATCATTTCATTCCAGGAACAGCGTAACTGTAATTACACTAATTGGAATGAGACCGTTCATTTTGCTATGATTTTGTTCTCTTTAAGCTGAAGAATGCAAAACACCAAGGAAAGTTACTTAAAATAAAATTATACTTTTTACATCACGTGTGCTATTTTAAAATGCAAGAATAAAATCTTTGCGTGCAAATGTTTTTTCTTCAGTAGGGAATCAACGCAAAATCATTTCATTCCAGGAACAGCGTAATTATAATTATATTAATCGGAATGTAACTGCGTATGATTTTGATTTATTTTAACTGGAGAAGGTAAAACACCAACGAAAGTTACTTCAAATAAGATTATACTTTTTTTCTTTCAAATGTGTTATTTTAAAATGCAAGAATAAAACCTTTGCGTGCAAACGTTTCATTGAAAATCTTCGTCACGTTCTAAAGCTTAAGGGAAAACCATTCATGATTGCGTTTTGCGGTAACCTTTTGGCGATTATCTATTAATGTAAAACGAAAAACTTTTGACACATTTCTTTCTAAAAATATATAATAATATAATTTTTTTCTAGGCGGAAAAATGGAATTAATAACTAGGAACAACTCACCATTCATGTTCAAAAATTTTCAGGATAACTTACAGTGGTTTATTTTTCCATTCTAGTTGTTATCTTTTTTTTATAACCATTCAAAGTTGTGGTTAACCAAACCGTTATTTATCTTTAAGTGTACATTATATGATACAACGCATTTGAAATTGATTTATAAATTGAGAACAACTGCAATAGTACTTATAATTTTTTTAACTTATTACTTAGCTTTAGAAAAGAAGGTACAGAATTACAAAATATGATGTTCTTGATAAATATTTTGAGAAATTCTTCGCATTAAAACACCGTGTTATATTTTATTATACAGTTTTATACAGATGTTCTGCAGCAGATTCGTAGTAAATTACAGGACTGTAATCGATTACGATTACGATTTACTTTCAATTATGGGTAGCAGATTATGATTTTGTCTCTATTTATGAATTTTGATTATGATTATATTTCTAATTAACTATTTTTTACACTCAAGAATGCGATTACGCTTATATTACAATTTTTTTAAATCTATTTAATTTATTTTGTTGCTGTTATTGTATTATGATTTCTGATCAAGTCAATTATGATTATATTTTGATTACACTGATTTCGTGACCTACATGTTATGATTTTATTCAATCTTTAACTTTATTATTTAGCTCTCTCAATCTAATATTGAAATTGTACATAATATACTGAAAAATTGCACTAAGAATTATATAACAGGATACAACTAAAAATGTGCACAAAATTATGGAGCACAGTGGCAACAATCCACAACACACTGAAACAAAAATTGGGTGTTGTTTTAATATACATGTAAAATTTATACGAAAAAATATTAATGATACCGTTCGAATGGTCGTTTGACAGACGAAGCCCGCCATTTTACTCCTTTTTCTTTTTTTTTTTTTTTTTTTTTTTTTTTTTAGACTATTCTATAAACTGGTAAAAAAAAAATGTGGATAGGCCGACACACTGAGACAAATTATCTAAATTTTTGTCTTTATACACAAAAAGGAAATATTTTATGAATTATGGTACTCTTGAGCCTTTTTTGGTATATTGACATGAAACTTTATCAGACAAAAAACATAATTTTTGCCAGAATGATATTTTTTCATAAAAGGAACTAAAATATGTTCAAGGCTCTTTTATTTGATCAATTGACAAATTTCGGAGCGTTTCTTGTCATAGACAATTAAATAAAACATCATTTTTGCTTTCAAATTTCTTCTTGTACTTTAATTTTGTATTAAGGGACATATTTATTAATATGTAAAGTAATAGGTATCGTTTCCAAACTTTTGGCATACAGAAAGAGTAAGTGAATTTGCCTAAAATTTCTCATCATCCAACAGCCATTGGATTGAATGGATTTTAATCGTACTTATGCATACGATAGCACCTTTTCCTTTTTACGAGCAGGGAAGACCGAGCAATGCTCGGTCAAAATTAAATTTGAGTTCAAATATCATGACACATGACCAAAATGACCCACTAATTGAATTTTCTCGAACATGTGACTTAGCCCAACAGTCTTTTCGTGCCGGAAAACCATAGGATGCAAAATTTAGTGTAAATTGAGCCGCTTTTTAGATATTGACCCACAATGAACAAAGAAATGACCCACTAATCGAATTTTCTCGAACATGTGACCTAGTCTAATGATTTTCGCGTGCCAGAAACTCGTAAAATACAAAATTTAATCAAAATCGTTAGAGCCGTTTTTTAGATAAAATTAATTTGACCCGCTTTGACCCAAAA
This sequence comes from Maratus michaelseni, assembly GCA_963931845.1. Lineage (NCBI taxonomy): Eukaryota > Metazoa > Arthropoda > Arachnida > Araneae > Salticidae > Maratus > Maratus michaelseni. The sequence goes on from OZ007589.1 coordinate 362,756,428, forward strand.
ATGACCCCCTAATCGAAAGTTCTCGAACATGTGACCCAGCCCAATAGTCTTCTCGTGCCCGAAAATAGTCGGATACTAAATTTCGTCAAAATCGCTTGAACCGTTTTTTAGATACAATTAGCTAGACCATGACCCAAAATGACCCAAAATGACCCACTAATCGAATTTTCTCGAGCATGTGACCTAGCCCAATGGTTTTCTGGTGCCCCAAAACGGTAGGATACGAAATTTCGTCAAAATCGTTAGAGCCGTTTTTAAGATAATTTTTGCATATATATATATATATATATATATATAATTATAATATCTATGAATTTCAAAAACATATCAAGTTCTAATATCATTCTACTAAAATCTACTAAGAGATAATTAATGATATTGTGTAATCAGAATACCACATAGCTAATAATTAACTTGTGCAATCATAAAATTACCATAGCATGTGCTTCAATGGTAATTAGCCAAATTTACTCATACCTGAAGAACATTTAAAAAAGAAAGAGAGAGAAAGGGGAAAAAAATTATAAATTGGAGTTGCTATTATGTAAACACAAATGGATTAATAAATTAATTATGAACATTATTCAGTGGAAAAACTGGACCACAAGAGAACCAATCAAGAATTGGATATGAAAAAACATATGTGGATGTACTCGTCAGCTTGGCTGCACCCACATGTGTTTTAAAAATAATTCAGTATTTCATAATTCTACTGGCATGATGCTAAGTACAGTAGAATCAGCCAAGTATACTGAATTATTACCAGACAACAATTGGAAAAATTTTAAATTGGAAATATGTAAAATGTAAATAAAAAACCATTAAGAAATATGTAATATATCACTTACAACGATTATCCTAAAATCTTTATAAATCACCACACTATATAACCACCAGATATCATTTTTGAAATAATATTGGAATTTTGAACCCTTAAATTGTAGAAAAAATGTTTTACTCACAAGAATGATACAGTATCCTCAAAATATAGCAACTTCTTCATAATGATCAATTCCACATGGCACGTATCAAACATGTTGACATTCGAGTCGAGTTGAGAGAAATGATTTGAAAGACAAGTTGAGAGCTCATTTTTTTAAAAACACAACTCGATCAATGACACCCCAACACAATATAATTCAAAAACGCACAAAACTATTGATAGTACTCTTATAACAAAATTATATCCGTGAATATATAATTACTCCATCTAATTTTAATTCCTGAAAGTAAAATTAATATACAAGCAATAGCTCCCTCTTTAGTTAAATTCAAAATAATATCTATAATATCATCAACTAACTAAAACGTAAAGTGTCGCCATCTATTGGTATTATAATTATTCATAATTAATATTTAGTTACATATCCATATTATTATTAACATAATCACTTCATTAAATTTAATCAATATATAAATTTTAATAAACAATACTTCCTTGTAGTTTTAATATTAAATTCGAATAAAATCCTACAATATGAATAAATATACACAGAATTTATTCATCCTGCACAGCATTTCAGATATTCTTAACAAAAGTATATTTTGTAAAAGAGATATTATTTTAAAACAAAGTGCTTTGCTGCCAGCTGTGTTAAACCACTGATATATATTATAAACTTATAATTAAATTATTAATTTTTTATTGTTACTTCTACTTAAATATATTTTAGACTTGTTATTAAATAATTAATGTATTGTTTATACTTATACTTAATTATATTTTAGATTTCAGAGATTAATTTAATATCAAATTAAATAATTATTATTATCACTACTGTGCTTCAATCAAATTTATGCTATGCAGTAATTAAAATTACTTATTAAATTTAATTTCATAGATAAAAATAAAAAACTATATATATATTTATACACTTTTCAAATAGATATGTTTGTGAGTTATAATAACCAATGTTATCCATGTATAATTTTAAATGTATGAAAACTGCTCATCAATGACACCCTAAACATATGTGATCGGCAACGCACAATCACATACTATACAGAGTGTATATAATGTTCAATCAAATTTTAAATTTCCTAATATGTTATAATTGTATTAATGTATGTTATAATTGTAATATTATATCTAGTGTTATATGTTATCGTACATTCAAACAAAAATTTATTACATACAGTGTTAATAATTTAATGATATAATAAATGTTATTTAAAAGAGTTGATAATTGAATTTATCATAAAAATTGGATAACCATATATTTTTGCTTGATCTCGAATAAATCTAATATTTTTGTTTTTATTTATATCTGAGCATAAGTATTTTATACGATGTAGATAATTGATAATTATATTTTTATATACAGATTTATGTAAACATGAAGCATAATTGGTAAAAATATTTACTTTAAATGGAAAATCAAATCTCTTATCATAAATATCAAAAATTAATTTATAATTATTATTAATATTGATTTTTAAGTCAAGAAAATTAATATTATTATTAATTAAATCATTTTCGCTTAATTTAAGTTGAGTAGGATAAAAATTGAGTGGTGATGTGCAATTTTTTTCATTGAAATAAAATATGATAATATCATCAATATATCGATAAAATACATAATCATTGTTCGTACTGATATTTCTTTCATAATAATATAAGTAAAGGTCAGAGAGAATACTAGATGCTGTTCCGCCCTGCGGAATTCCCTGGCATTGTTTATAAATAATATTGTCATATATGATGTAATTATTATGCAATGTAAAATTTAGTAAAGTTTTAAAAAAATTTACTGAAATATGTTCTTTTAATTTTAATTGAGATTTAAATTCTTTAAATAATATACACATTGTTTTATGTAAGTCTTTTATATCAATGTTATTAAATAAATCATTAAAATCCAATGTTTTTATGAATTTTACCGGATTGATATTTTGTATTTTATTAATGAGTTGAAAACTGTTTTTTAGGCAATGTTGGTTATTATGTTTTAACGTTATATCATATATCTGCTTTAAAATATTAAGTAGTAAATTACTTGCATTATTATTATATGTGTTACACCCGATGGTAACAGTGCGAAATTTTATAGGATTTTTATGAAATTTTGGAATTATAACAAGATAAGGATAATTTAAATTATTACATTTGATTTTTAGTAATTTGTGATAATTTAATAATTTTCTATTATTTATTTCAATATTTAATTTAGTTTTATTAAAAATATTACTTGTGTTGATTGCATTGTGAATTAACACTTTATAGTATTCTTTACAAATGATAGCATAATTATTTGGAGATTTATCTACATAAGTAATTATAAATTTGTTTTGTAATTCTGATATATGTTTATTTATATTATTAAAAGCTGCATGTGTAATATGATGAAAATTTTTTATAATTTCATTTTTCATTTTATCTATAACAGAAAATCTCCATTCACTAAAATACTCGATTGGTTTATTGTAATCAATAGCAATTTTATATATAAATAAATCAATATCTTGAATAAACTGCAATATTATGGATTTGATATTACACTTATATGGAAGGCGAAATTTTGTTCCATTATGCATTAAGTTTTGTAAAATAGGTTGTTCTACAATATTAAGATCACCAGTAATTATATGACCATGTGTTGTATTTATGTACTTTTGATATTTTGGGTCATTACAATAACATGGGTAATTATTTGAAGAGACCATTTGTTTTGCAAAAGAATTGTAATTAAAAATTTTACGTCCAAGTGTGCGATTATATTTGTATGTCTTGTGAATGGTAAAATTTTTTATTGGAAAATTGTTAGTAATGTTGTTTATTATACTGTGTAAATTGATATTATTAAATACATGATTGGAAAAATTTATAATTAATTGTGTATTATTAGTTTTATATTTAGGTTTATTAGAAAGACATGTATTTAATAGGTTTGCTCTATAATGTAGAATATCATAAAAGATATCACAAAAATGTGTAGAATATTGATTCTTTTTAAATACCTTGAAATATTGGTTCAAATATTTCTTTTTTATACTAAAAACATGTTTTCTTATATCAAGCCAACAATAATCATTACAAAATTTTGCCTCAAGATCATCAAGCTCCTTTTGAATCACAATATCATCAGTGTATTTTTTGTTATTATGTTTACCTCTACCAGATCTTGAAGTTTTTTTTATGTTTGAAAAATTTAATCCTGAATAAAGATTTTTATAATTTTCATATTTAGTTAAATCTGAAAATACAGGATGTGATTTTTTGTATACTAATTGATTTAATCCATAAGGATATGTAGTATTAAAATGTCTTATATATTTAGATTCTAGAAAAAGTCGTTCAGTAAAATTTTTTTGTATTTTAAGTATTTTAATAGTAATATTTTTAAAATCATGATTTTTGAAATGAGTATATTCAATATTATGAGTTGTTTGAAATTTAGATTTTTTATATTTATCAATATGAGAACGATGTAAATTTAGCCGCTTATGTAATTTTTGTCGAGATATATATATATATAACCACCCACAAGATTTGCTCGTATTAGAATATATGATATAGTATTTAATGTCCATCAATATATATTGTTGCGGACTACTTTTAATATATATTTTAATGAATAATGAAACGTACAAGTGGCTTCTTTCTGATTTATGTGATTTTTGTTCTGAGAGAGATTGTTTAGTTTAGGTTTATTATTTTAGTCATATACTTTCTGTTTGCCCACTGAATAGTTTTTTTTTTTTCAATTGTTTCATGTTTAATTAGTGCATAAACAATTCATTTTTGCACGTCGGTTGCAAAAAAATGCATCCTACAATATGTTTAATTATTTTCATAGAATTGTACAATACTACTACACAGCATATTTTCTTTTGATGAAATTTTTACTTGTTTACATCATTATTTTCAGCCGTTTATGGTTTATACATGTTAAAAAAGAAGTTGAAGTGCAAATATAATACAAAACACTGAGGAATCGAATACTAGATCTTTTCCTTGTGACTTTATCAACTGAGTGTAGATTTTTAATTGCAACCCGTTATATACTCTTGTGTGTGTGTTTACAATTCAAAATCGATACCTCACAAACTTCATGATTGATGCTCCATTCTTTCCTCCTCCGCCAGATGAATTAATGAAATAAAAATAATTTATTTGCATGTTTAACAAAAATAAGGAAATTTACTATAATATTGTAGTTACTATTATATAAAGTTAACGTGCGATTATAGTACGATAAAATGGCAATTACATTATGATTACAATGAAATATCTTATGAATTTTTTGCAGTAATTCAGAAACCAAATTTCATGATTGCAATTACAATGAGATTTCACGTTTTTTGCAATCGATTACAATTACAGCAAGTCTGTTCTCTAAAAAACATGTATTTTGAGCGTAAGATAATGTTTTCAAAATTAACACTAACTCTAACTTTAATGAATTACGAGTTATTTTAAAAACAATTTTGCATAGAAATCAAAATTAACATAAAAGCATTACTTAAAAAATTTCAACAATAAGAATGGCTTATGAAAAGTACAAATAATGAACAAAAAATTATAACTGATTCTCCAATAAAATTTACTGGTACTGATAAAATATTTGATGTTTTGTAATTTTATCTTAAAATATTATAAGTTGTAATTTTATCTTATTATCTTTTTTTTAGTTAAAAAATTAATTGTAGTTTTAAAAAGTTAAAAAAGATATCTCGCCATACAGTTGAATTCCATTTACTCATGCACAGCATTTGCAATAATGTTATTTTAAATATTTAAAAAAATGAAATTTGTAAAAAATTAATTTTATTAATATATTGGTATTAACTATTATGCTTTATTTATTATCAGTAGCATTATTGTATTTTTTACGGTGTGGTTTGGCGCACAATTCATTCATTGAGTATAGCAAAAATTTTGCACTAAGCTATACATTTAATTAGAATTTTTTGTTATATTATTTAAAATATCAAAGTGATTCTTTTTATTCTTCTTCAGAATCAATTTATTACAAAATAGGTAATAATAATTAACAAAATTTCACCCCAAAGAAAAAAAAATCATTGTTAAAATAGAAAAAATAGAATAGAGAATTAGAGAGATTAGAAAGGAAATAGATTTATGTGGTTTAGAAAAATTAGATAGAAAGAGAGATTTAGAGAAAAAGAAATAAAACATAAATAAATATCACAGATGTCAACGTTTCAATATTTTTCCGGAGTCTGACCCAAGCCAAACATATTTTGAACCAGAAAATGTATTTACAAAAATGTACCTTGTTTCTATGTGGTTACTTATTACATTTCATTTTTAAATAAAATTTCTGGTTTAAAACATGTTTAAATTGAATGAGACTCCGGAAAAATACCAAAATATTGGCATCTATATAAATATACATAGAGTGTGAATTAACAGTGAAATAAAACATTTCTCTGTTAAAAACAGAAAGTTCGTAAAAAAGAAAAAAAAAGGAAAACAATTTGTAAATAAACAGTTTTTTACTACATTTCCAGTTTCCGTAACACGGTTTTTATTTTATTGGTATTTCTTTTTACAATGTCGCGGTAAAGTTAATAATGAAAGTTTTGGCATTTTTTTGTAATGGATTTCCCCTAAATCTGTAATATATAGTGCCGAAATGATAGAAATGCACATAGAGATTTTGATCGTTAAGAATGCTTCACTTAATAATTACAATAATCACCGTTACACTTGTTTACTCTGTGTCACCAAATCAAATTAAACTGTTTGACCTGCGTCTAAAGTATGTTTGCGCAAGAACCAACTAAATATATGTACATCTCTTATGCATCTGTCAATATAGGTGGGTCACTAGATTAGCGAATTTTGATGCCGATTCAGATAAGGGGCTGGAGTAAAAATTATCGACGGATTATTCAAATCATAGCAAACAAACTGTGGCAAAAATTATTAGTTACAAATATCGCGGTCATACCTACGAAATTTTACTTTTGTTTGTTTTGAATGTTTTGTACATGAAGCTATTTTTGACTGCAATTTGTACTTGGATATAATCAGAAGTCGGAAGTTGCGCTCTACAAGTAGTGAAACAGTAGTCGCTACATGTAGAGAAACAGTAGTTGCTACAAGTAGAGAAACAGTAGTTGCTACAAGGAGAGGCAGTAGTCGCTGCAAGTAGAGAAAGAGTAGTCTCTAAAAGTAGGGAAACAGTAATAACTACTTTTCTACTAGTTTGTAGTGTAATGCGCTATATTTTAAAAAAATGTAATGAAGCGAGTAGCGTGATATAAAAAATCCGTAATTTGTAGCGAGCATAGACGCTACTTTTAAGGCTACTTCAGAGAGAGGGGGAAGGAATGTTCCAATCTTCAAATCACATGATCGTAACTTGCCTCTTTTGTGCAAAATGTGCTCTGCAGAACAATTTGCGAATGTCAGCAACAAATTACTAATAAGAAGAATAAATTAAATTTATGCAGTGTAGTGTATGGTTAAGCATAAATATGTTATGTACCATAATAGCCCCGCGTTATATTGCTTGTTCAGATATTAATTCTGTTTTCGTATATCTGTAATAAGCAGTGCTTTAACCGTATTTTTATGTAACTATATAAATAATTATTGTACTACGTATCTTTCATAATTTCGTTAAGAAAGTTGTAAATTAACAGTCTGGAGACAAACAGAAAACTTTTTCTTGCATTTTAAATTTTTAACAACCTCGGTTATATCGCATTTGATTGTATACCAGCATATGCATAAGAACGAGAGTCTGCCGTACTACTTAATACGTGTTCTCAATTTCGAGTGTAAATTGAATTCTTTGAAAATTTTCAAAAGTAACGACGTAGCGAATATTTTTGAAAAGCAGTTTGTAGTTGCTACTTTTTAAGACAAGTATAGTTGTAGTTGCAGTTAATTATATTTTAGATAGTAAAAGTAGTTTAAATTTTAAATTTTAAAGTATTTGTGGTTGCAGTCCGCTGCAAAATAAAAGTAGTTTTTCTGACCACTGGATATAATACAGGGTTGTGTAAAGACTATAATACAACGGTGGAAACCTCTGACAGTAATTTTAATAAGAAGAACCGTCATTTTTAATAATTGTTCTCAGAATTTTCAGAAAATTTGTTAATGATGTAGGATGATCAAATATTTCGGGTACAAATCGGAAATGCGTATAATTTTATGGGAAAGAAATTGTAACGGTTACGGAGAATCCGTAATTGCTATAATAACTTCATGTTCATGAACACAAAATTGTATCAAATTGCTTTTTTATCAATAAAATTTTATAAGTGATTTCAGTATGTCATTGAACACATCTGTGATGATAATAATAATAACACATTACATTACTTTTCAAATACTGGTATATTTGTTATTAGGTGAAATTAGGTTTGCGATTAGGTTTTTTTTCTGTATTTCATTCTGAATTTAATAACTTTTTGTTGATTTTTTTTTACAGTATTTTTGTATATTTTCTTGTAATATTTTTCAGAAATATTATTAATCGAACATCATTTAATATTTAGGATTATTTTACTCAAAATAAAAGAATGTAAAAAAAATATATATTAATATTTTGTTTTATGTTTGTTTTTCTGGGTTATTTTGTATTATTTAGCTGCAATTTTCTTACACTTTTGATATATATTTTTCAAAAATATGGGGTTGCTGCTATATTTCATATTATTACATGCTGCATTCTGAGAAATATATGAATGAAATCATCCAATATTTCACGTGAATTTTTGCAACGTTAAATGTTGATTTACCTGAGTATTGTCTACAATTTTTATGCATTACTCAGCGATATTAAATAGGATTGTTCAGCCAGTACTAAAGGCAAATGTAGAATAGTTCATATTTCACAATTGTGGATTGATTTGCTATTACGTTATTTGAATGTATGAATGAAAATTTCAGGTCTTATAATACGTTTTAAATTTCAAAAGAAATATAATTTATATCAGTTTCTAATTAATTATTCCGGTACAGCTATCTTAATTTTACGATTTTTAATCATAATGCTTGTAATTATAAAAATATGTATTTTTTTATAAGATGAAAGCCCCCAATATTATTAGTAAATCAGAATGATAAGGTTTATCATTTGTTTGATCGGCCCTGCCCTAAACATCTTCTGCCCTTAGCTTAATCAAAGAAGCTACAGTAGATTTGTAGATTCCTATCTTGATCTCCCTTCGAAGAGCGTGTATGATGTTTGTCAAAGTACATTACGTTCATCGTTTCTTATTTTAAAGTGTTTGATGCAACAGGCAGAATTTCGTCTACATTTCGTACCATTCAATGAACTCCTCCCCCCCCCCCCCCCCCACTTCCCCACCTTTTTTTTTCAGAAAGGAAAATGGTTTTAAAAAATACAAACAAATGGTTATCGTATATTTCTTTTAAATGTTAAACAAGTAATATATATATATATATATAATAATAATAGAGTCAATTTCTACTTAGGTCAACAATTTTTTTTTTAGTTACTTTTTATTAAATAATTACAATTAATATAAATATGTATATACATATGGCAGAATCACAATATTAAGTAGCAAAATGGAAATTAAATTAAATTAATGAATTAATATTTGAAAAAACTGTATTGACATCAAGTGTCAACCACTACAAGTTTAAAAAAATGTATTTGAACTTGAGTGGATGAATAAAAAGTATTTTATTAACGATTGAAAATTTGAAAATATAAAACTAAAATTAATTAATTTAATCTAATTAATGAATTAAATTTAATTAAAAACATAAGTTGGAAATTGTACGTCAAACATGACAAATCAGGTGCGTTCGTACTATAACTAGTTATATAAATATTCAGATCTTGATGATTTTTAATTCTGTAAAATGAATTATATCGTCTGCAGATTAATTTCTGTAATAAAATAAGTATCTCGGTCGCTTGACGATTAAACCTCGAAAGCTCCTATAACAAGAAAGCACCGATTTTTACATAAATATAAAACTAAAATTTATTAATGAAATTTAATTAATGAATTGATATTTGAAAAAAAAACTGTATTAACATCAAGTGTCCTCCACTACAAGTTTAAGAAAATGCATTTGAACTTGAGTGAATGAATAAAAAGTATTTTATTAACGATTGAAAATTTGAACAAGATATATAAATATATAGAGGGTGTGAACTAATAGTAGGAAATAGTAGGAATTGAATGAATAAAAGGTGTAAACTAAAAACATAATATAAAGTAAAATAACTTTTATTAGATGGTTGACATGTATCGGCTCATTCCGAGCCATTGTAAAAAACAAATGAGAATATTTATTGTATATATATATATATATATTATAAATATAATTGCACGGTCTTTGAAGTTATTATTTGAAATGCTATTTAAAATTACGCACGTTTTTTTTTTTTTTTTTTTTTTTTACTTGGTTGTTTATTTCCATATTTGTAACCATGGAATAACTCGAGCCACAAATTCGGTGAGTTAAAGGATGCTGCATCGTTACATATTGTATTTTCGCGTGTTACTATCTCTATGGTTTCTCTTATTATGGATGGATAGTATAGACTGGAATGAAAAATTATTTTACTTTCACTGAAACTTATTTGGATGGTTTCTTCTTGATATAATCTTGCAAGGGCTGTGGTTTTTCTATATTATACTTAATATCAGCTATATGCTCATTTTTGCTGTAACTAAATTTCCTGCTTGTCATGCTAATATAGTAATGCTTTGATCCGTCTTCTTTAATAAAAGGTATTTCATATATCCCTGGATAATTCTAAAAATTAATTGGGTCAATTTTACTGCAAATTATATTACAGTAGAACTCCAATTATCCGAACTCCAACTATCCGAATCGCTGATTATCCGAATCGCTTTCAGAATTTCATAAAAACAAATGAAGAGGGAAACGTACTGCGATTCCCAAAATAATGATTATGTCTACGCACGCTACTGTCTTTCCCGCCGCGAAGACCCTGGGTTTCAAATTCTAAATGATGATGAACTCATTGAAAGTGTAAGAGAAGAAAGTGTCGAGGAAGAAGATGACCTTAATGTCGAAGTTGAAGCATATACGGGACCATCAGCTAGTGAAGAATTTGACGGCCTTGAAACTGCGTTGAAGTGGATGGAGCGTCAGCCCGAGTGTGACCACATGCAACTTCTGACTGTCAAGCGGATGCGCGACTTGGCTCCCCGAAAACGGATGAAGACTGTCAAACAGCTTACATTGACCGAGATGTTCAGCAAGTAATGATTTTCAATTACAGTACGGTACGTACATACTGTACTAATGAACAGTACTTGTAAATACGCTTAACATGTAATAGTGTTGCCTTTTCATTTAATTAATTAAAAGCTCTTTTTCTTTAAAAATAATTTTTTTCTCCCATTTTCAACATACATACAGTAATTAATTAAAATATACCCATTTTTTTTAAATAACCCAATTATCCGAATTTTTGAATATCCGAATAGGGTCCGGTCCCATTTGATTCGGATAATTGGAGCTCTACTGTATTTAATTTCTGAGGAGGATAATTTCTCGGAGTGAGCAGAAACATGTCAACAATCTAATACATTTATTTTACTGTATATTATGTTTTTAGTTTGCACCTTTTAGCATGTAAAAGAAATATATTATTAAAAGGTGTTATACTTTATTATATTTATAAATAATTATAGTTTTAGATATTTTAATAAAATAAGAAAAACATGCACATAACCTACTTTAAAAATCGATATTCTTATATATTACATAATATAGAAATGTAAAAACGTATAGCTTAAGTTGCAAACGTTTGAGTAATTACAAAATTACAAAAGACCTACACACAATTTCATTGAAATCAATTAATTTAAGTTGTAAAAAGTAAATGAATAAGACAGACAGATATTTAGTTACCGTCTGAATATTTTTTAAAGCACTATAAGTTAAGAGAAAGATGTATTTTGTTTCATTGAAAAATCGATGACGTTTCATATTATGCAAATAAATGTAACCTATCTAACCTAAATTGTAAAATGTAAAATGTAATGTAATAAAGGCAAATATTCATTTAAAAAAGTTTAAAGAAAAATATACACACAATTTCTTTGAAAAATCATTGACTTATATTATATACAAAAATGTAAACCTATGTTGTAATTCAACGCATAGAATACAAAACATAAAAGTACATAAAAGCACATACATAAAAAATATATACATAAAAATGTATAAAAGTTATCTCTTGAATAATTTAAAAACAGTTAAGGGGGATATGCTTCTCTGTTTCATTGAAAAATCGACATTAATAATATCAAGACAATATTATTAAAGATCGGTTTCATTATAATATCAACTTTATATGGTATTAATGAAAATACAATAAAAATATTAATACAGTAAAATCTATATAAACTAAGCTATAAAAAATAAAATAATTAAGAAATGCAGGCAAATAGTTTTCTGAAAAATATGACAAATGTCAAGTGGGTAAGGATCATACACACTGTTTCATTGAAAAATCATCGTTCTTATACACGGTGTTCCTCTTATCCTTGTCTAATATCAAATTCCTAAACTGTTATATAGGTATACTTCAAATTTCAAAAATATTTTAAATGCCGTTCTCTGTCCTATTAAAATCCGTTTACGTCAAAATAATTATTTTGTAAAAGTTACGAAATTTAAATTTTTATACGGTCTCTGGGTTATATAAATTATAGTCAGAAAATTTTTTTCGTGCTCTAACAAGTAAAAGAAAATAATTATAATTATAGTAATGATATTAAAATAATAATTTTTATCCAACCGAAATGCTATGATATTAATAATTTTATGAATTTTCAGCGTTTTTGTGTCGGAAAACGCTGAATTTTTAAAATTTCAAAGTATCATAAATGGATAAGTTTTTGTCATAGAAGAAGGATTTATTTATATATACATTTTACTTGTTAAAGCGTGAAACTATAAAATCTGTATCAAAATGTTAAAATGCTTTATTATGTAAATTATACGATTACTGTTTTTTATTTCAAAATATGTGAAAGTGTGTTTTTAGTTTGTTTAATTTCAATGTTATGATATTTTTAAAATATGGACGCATTGCATTATCGTTTATAGATATATTTTTATTAATAAAATTATAATATTATATATAATATTATATTATACTTTTAATACGAAAACTTTTTAATACAATTTGTTATTTACCTTATGTGTTGAAAGCAAACTGCACTAAATGACATTGTTTGAATTAACTGACATTTTTATACATTTAAGAGCAATTATCTACCTTTTGTGTTTAGAAAAATCTAACAAGATAGCGCTGACAGAACGAAATTCAGATAGAGAGGCAAGATTATGGAACAGATGCGTCTGTGTTTCGCAGTCTTCGCCACATTTTTTTAAAGGAGAATAAAAACATAAAGTAATCTAAACTGAAAAATAAAAATTGTCAGAACTCTCGTGCCAGACAATTTTTAAAATGTATCTACATAAAGAGTAATACATAAATATAACAAATAAGAAATATTAAATATTAAATATTCATAAATAAATTTTTACCAACCTCATTTTCAAAAAGAATTGGAACAATTTTGTTTTTCGTCGAGGGAGCTCTTCCTCCCTGAACACCTTTAAGATAAATTTTAAACATGAGAACGTAAAAAGAAAAACAGAACTAAAACAGCTTTTTTCCTTCAGGGAGGCAGAGTTCCTCCTGATGAAAAAAATTTTTCATTCTTCATTCTCTTAATGTTTAATTTTTTTGACACATTCGCATCAGTAAACGAGAATTCTTGTTTTTTAAAAAATAAGCATTGTCATCGGGAAATGAGAATTTTCGATTTTATTCAAAAAACATCATTGACTAAGGCCGTGGCTTCTATCTTACAGAAAGTACTATAGCATGTTGACCATATTTTTTTAAAATCGTAAGACATTTTATAATTAATCCGCATATTGAATGGTACTTACTAATGCATAAATTTGAGAAAACTACCAGGGAAAGAATTTACTTTTAATATCATTCAAATACCCCGTTTTATAGAAAAGTTTAAGTAAAAATTGCCCGATGGCGAATCTGTTAAGTCACTTGTGATGTGAAGAATATTTTTTACTACATTTTTTTTTCAAAATTATCGCATAAAAAGAAAATTTAGTTAGGTAAATTTCAAAATACAAAGGGATGCAAGATCGCCCCCTCACCCTTCTGACAGTGTCTATAGTCTATATCTAACAATGTAACAGCAAGTGTTTAAAGTAAATTGTTTTAAGTACAGTAAAGGGTTTTAAGCAAGATAAACAGCAATACAGCAATGTAGAAAATAAGCAATAATTAAAAATACTAAAGTAAGCTTCTACCGGCTTGTCTCAAAATGGAAAATTGAAGCAGTTTTTTTCTTTTTTAACACCCAATTCTAAATAATTTTTAAACATATGACTGCAAAACGAGAAACAAAACAAATTACTGTCTTTCACGCAAGGATGAGGCAGGCCGAAAAAATATCTTAGTTATATTTTCTCTTAGTGTTTAATTCTTTTAAGTCACTTTGGAAAAATAAATTTGAATGTTATTTTTTTCTCTTTCTTTTGTTTCGAAATCATTCGAGAAAAAGAAAATTTAGTTAATTGAATTTCAAGTTCCAGGGAGGGGCAATACCCCCATCCACTGACGGCGCCTAAGATTAACAATGTAACAGCAAGGGTTTATATGCAAATGAAAATTTAAAAAAACATCTTTGGTTTTGACCTTGAAACGACAACGGAAACAAGTTAAAAGGGAAAAGAAGTAATATCCTGAGATACTCGACAGGGTGCTGCTAAAAAAAGTGGAGACAGGAAGAAAAGCTTAAAGTTGATATTTCTATTTAAGAAGCTGTTTCCAGTTTTAATGAAGTGCTTTCTACTTTCTTTTTCCTAAAAATTAAATCATTTTTTATATTTCGCATTATTTTTAAAGAAAAAATGCTTATAACTATTGTTGAACACATAATTTTTTTTTTTTTTTTTTTGCTTATGAGATAACTTTTCAGGTATGAAAAAAGGTTAAATAAGGTGTAATTGATTTTAAGGCATTCCACAGGATTGCGTTCATAACGTGAAAAAAAATATTGCAAATGCTTTCTTTTGTACAGTCCTAAAAAAAGTTTATCACCCCTTCTAAATCTGCTGCAAATAACACATACACAGCTTTCTGAGTTCACAACGTTTAATTTTATAAACCCCATATATCTGACATTTATGTTTATTATCGAATGTTTGACGTCTTATAATTCAACTTTTTGCAGGAAAGATTATAGTTTAAATTCGAGCATGTCAAACTCATATACCACCGAGGGCCAAATTAGGCATTGTAATACAAAGCCGCGGTACACACACACACACACACACACACAAAAAAAAAAAAAAAAAAAAAAAAAGACAAATTTATTTTATTGCCATCTTAAAGAATATATAAAATACAACATTGATTTTTATTTTTAAGGTACAAAATTCTAAAGAATTCTACCGAAAAAATTTAAAAACAAGCACCGGAAAATTTTAAAAGGCATATAAGAACAAAACATGTATTCTAATAAATTTTAGAAATGCAGCTACTACTAGACAAGACGTCGTTTCGCCAACTAGGAAGCCCATGAAATGCCTAAAATGTTCAACTGTTTAGTCTTTCGGAACTTTTATCATTTTAGTAAAATTGAAAATAGTAAGGATGTCGTACAAAAGCGCGCTGCCAAACATAAGTAAAAAGAAGTTTAGATTTCTTTAAAAATGTTTAAACACATATCTGCCATATATTTCTTTTAAATGTTAAAAGGTGTAAACTTACAACATAATATACAGTAAAATAACTTTTATTAGATTGTTGACATGTTTCGGCTCACTCTGAGCCCTTATCAAAAACAAATAAGAATATTCTATAATTGCACGGTCTTTGAAGTTATTATTTGAAATGCTATCATTTAATTTTTATGTACTTTTTAAAAATTACGCACATTATCTTTTATTTTTTTAATTTTACTTGGTTGTTTATTTCTATATTTGTAACCATGGAGTAAGTCGAGCAAAGACCGTGCAATTATAGAATATTCTCATTTGTTTTTGATAATGGCTTGGAGTGAGCTGAAACATGTCAACAATCTAATAAAACTTATTTTATTGTATATTATGTTGTTAGTTTACACCTTTTAGCATTTAAAAGAAATATATTATTGCAAGATATTAAAATTTATTTATTATATTTTCACATACCTACCATTTCAAAATTTAAATCGCAATGGAAATATTACAAAAATTTATTATTAAGTATATTAACCTCATCTTTCCATTTTTCTTTTAATTTTGTAATTACTCTTTTTTATAAAACCAATCGTGGCAGGAAAACTATTATTTGCAAAATAAAGTTGCTTTTTAAACAACAAACTTTATTCGGTCAAAATTTTCATAATTGAATCGAAAATACCAACTGTAGTGGATATACCTAGTATAGGAATAATTACCAGAAGCTTCTCACTTGTTTTTAAGCACATATCATGTCTACGAATTAAAATTGAAAACTGAGTGGAATTTCGTGGCAGTTGTATTTTCACAAATTACAAAGTAATAGGCAATAAATATTGAATAACATATTTCATTTTATTATTGAAATTTTTGTCTATGGCATGAATATTTTAGCAATGACACTTGTATGTTTTAGTTTCTATTATTTTACAATTTCTTTAACCTGTTAAACCTACAGAGCATAGTGTAGCCAATTGGCAACACTTTCGATTTAATTTTTAATACATAAATTAAGTTCTTTTCAACCACTATATTTATATAGAAATATTCATACTATAAAAATAATATAAATATGTTACTAAATAAAGTTAAAAATTTATCTTAAAATTTCTGGTGCCCAATTCTTAATATAAGTATAAAAAACACAATTCTAAAAGAAAAATTCATGCACGGTAGGGTTAACCGGGGAATAAACTTTTGTGCAACTGATGTGCCTGATTACCAACGAGGCACACTTCCACCTGTAAAAAAAGAATAGAAATTTCATCCATATGCATGGCAGTAATTTTGCCTGAATAGGGCGTTTTAATAAGACGAAAGTTTCTATTAAAATTTTACTGGTGGAAGTAATGGATTCAAAATATTGCAGCAATTTTTTTCGCCATACCCAGATAACAGGTTAACTGCTCTGGACATCATTTCTTCTACTTCGTAATCAATGATTTCGACAAGTTTATTTTTTTTATTTTTTATTTATCAGATGCATTATCTTTAATAGGTTTCATGAATAAACTTTTTTTTTTTTTTTAATGAAAAATCAGTTTAAAATTTAGCAAATTATCTTTTCGGAGTGTTTCTAGATATTTGTGATTTTTTTCTAAAAAAAATGTAAGTACATACAAAGTTTCTGCAGATCAAACATACAATTTCACTTTTTATTTGCATATAAAATGATTTTAAATTCACTTTTGCTAATCAGTGATGTTCATCTTCAATTAGTCGTCTTTATGCATACTGGTACAGTGTTTTAACATAATTTTCAAAATCCTAAAATGTATGCGAGTACGAATACGATCTGTAAAAATTAAATAAAAGACGAAAGGTAAAGATCACGAAGGACTCTTTAATAATGAGTTTACAAACCTAAATGATATGTAATTAATGAGATCAAATCCAAAGTTCTCGTGTTCGACTATGTATACCCCAAGTCAAAACACCGGGTAACATTTTAAATTTTAGTTTTTATTTTTTCCCACGCAAACAAGGTGAATGATTTGTGTCGCTTTCAAAGCTACTCATTTAACAGCTATTTATTTATTTATTTTAAACTTTTATTTATCACTAATTAGTGCTGTATTTTAATATTAATTTCTTAATAATTTAATATGTTTCTCGATAAATTTTTTAGTACCGAATAAATACTGCGCATTATTTTGTAATGTGATGTAAATTGAAGAGAGCAATAAAATAAGTAGTTTCAACATAAAGTACATAACAATAAAACACAATGCTATAGAAAATCTATAAATCTTTAAATTTTCAGATTCAAGAGCTGCTTTTTGTAGATTTCCGACTGGTTATTTTTGCATTCACAATTTCTTGGAGCTGAAATTTTAAAATGAGTTAGGTTTGACCATATACATATACTGTACTTTCTTATGTTTGCCATCGCTAACGTCACAGGAATGTTGCTAGATTGTGGAATTTCTTTTTATTAAAAATAGCTACCATTTTTTTTTTTACTAGTAATCTTCTTTTTATTTAATCATGGAATGTCTATCATTAAATAAAGCGAAGATTACTATTCTTAAATAGTAGTAGCTATTTTGAACAAAAAAATTCTCCAACTTGGCAACACTACAATCATTGCTTAGTGTAAAAATATGTTGGTTCAAAATGTATTTTCTGTATCGAACATGAACTGAATCAAATACTCGTATATGGGAAATGCCAAAGGCTTGGCCGGGCCACAGACAAATTGTCATTGGACCACGTGTTTTACATCTGTATTAAGGGACAAGTCTTTTATTTATAGCAATAACAGTCATCGTACACAAGCTTTAACGCTTAACACATTGTTAACAGGCAATGTTATATGAAATCCGTTTTTTATTATGCTTTTTTGTTAACGTTATTATTACGAACATTACTATTAAAATAGTAATGTTCTCCTTATTTAAATGCACGTTAAAAAATCCGATTCTTTGGTTAAATAAGCCGAATATTATTATTTAAAAATAGTGGTAATACAAACCGCAAAATTGGCAGCTAGGCAAACACGAGTGTACTCGTATCCGTTCAATGATGTGTTAAGTACATAAAAGAATATAATTTTGAATATAATATATTATAACATTTGAAAATTATGTAGTGAATAAAATTTTCAAGAAGTTGAGTGTTGAACAATGGAATCGGTTGGATTCGAGCGCAGAACCTCCCGTTTTGAAACTGGAGATGTTACCTCTGCGTTATTAACACTCTAATGCCCATAGTACCATATATGCTACCACCACTGTTGCCAATTAAGTAGATTTTTTAATTCAGATATTCCATATTCATTCTAGAAATTTAAAATAGCTATATTTGCTTATTTACTTCATTTAATAACAAACATGTCTGTCATTAAATAAACTTAAATTTATTATTGGAATTTTCTGGTATGAATTCAGATTTTTTTTAATTACGGAATTTCTAGAACGTATTCTAGCATGGGAAATGCTTGATTACATCGCCACAATATTTAACTGTTATATGTCACATTTCTTTGGTGATTTTCCCCATAGAATCAATTGTAAAATAGTTTGAAAATGATTTAAAAATAGATTAAATAACTAATCTGTCGGCCGAATTGTACGAAAATTTACACAGTTCTTGCGACAGTAGTTTTAAAACATATTCACCCAATGGGAGCTCAATATAATGTACCGTTTGAGAGTTATCATGTTCATTCTCGCACACACACGAACCAATAATCTTAGAAGACAACATTATCATTGTCCTTTTTTCCCCCCAAGAATATATGCTCTCAGCATATTAAAACCTGAACATCGATCAAAATTTACAAACCATGTATATATATGAGTATGCGTGTGTGTGTGTGTGAGAGAGAGAGAGAGAGAGATGACTTTAAAAGTAGGAAAAAGAAAACATAATAAGACTCTTGTTAACCAGTTTAAACCAGTTCCATTGTGTTCAAAGTTTTTTTTTTTTTTTTTTAGAAGGAGGTAAAGACCTTTATCCCCCTTCTTTTGCTTAGTATGTTAAACATGCGTTGAAGTTAATATAAGTTATGATGCATGTGTATATAATGATAATTATTAAAATTGTATAATATGATTGTTAGTTAGTAATGAAAATTAGTTTTAGTCTACCTGTCCATCAGAAAATCATCAAGAGCCATTAAAAAGACATAAAATCTAATTTAGTTGCGTAGGTTTTAGTTTTCTTTTAACATGTTGGACTACAAACCTTTTTTTCAACATCTTTATTTTCTTTCAAGTTTATTATAGAAGAATTAAGAAGTTAAAAGATAACTTTGTTTTTATAATGGATCTTGCTTACTAAAGAAATAGTTTCGAAAATTTAGAATAATGATATTTTTTTATAAAAATTTATAACAAAAGGAAATGAAAAAGATTGCTAACAATTGCTTTTGCTATTAAAAAAAAAAAAAAAAAAAAAAAAAAAGAAAAAAAAAAAAAGATAATGAGATTTCCTCCTTAGTTTTCAGATACATTTTTTTCCAAGTATTCTTCTTATTTCACTTTCGCAATTTTTCCCATAGCAATAAATTTTTACTTTGCAAATTCTACTTTTTTAATTTAAAAAACGGAATTTTGTGGTGATTAAAAATATCTAGAGTTTTGGATTTCTAAAAAAAATTCTTAAAAAAAATGTCGCTTTTGAAATAAAACAGAAAACTTTCAACTAAAAAGAAGACATACAAAATTCAAAAACATTTGAATAAAAACATTATGTTGCTATGTCTGTAAGAATATGTATGCACACTACACACATACACATGAAATGAGTACACACACACACATACACACACGCATATATATATATATATATATATATATATATATATATATATATATATATATATATATATATATATATATATATATATATATATATATATATAGTGCCGGTGTATAGACTTTTTCTGTAGTGTGTGCAAAAATTGTTTCGAGCCTTATTACTCATGAATTTATGTCTTATTACGCATGAATTATGCACACTTTCTAATCTTGTGAGCATGCATTACACTATTTTAATTTTCAGTCCACTGCGTTAATATCAACAATGCAATTAAAATTTTAAATTTCTCCGCATATTTACTTTATCAAAAATTCGATGAAATTCGTATCGACCATTATTTGTAATGAATTTCAAAGTCAGACCTAATTATTTATTATTTAGAACTTTTAACAAGTTAAATGAATCGCTAGATTTGAATTTGAAAAAAAAAAAAAAAAAAAAGAAAAAGAAAAGAAAAAAGAAAGAAAGAAAGAAAGAAAGAAAGAAAATGAAAAGAAAAAAAAGGAAAAGGAAAAAAAGGAAAAGAAAAAGAAAAAAAGGAAAAGAAAAGAAAAAAAACATTAACATGCATTTTTAATGTAATTCTGAAAATTAAATCCTTGTTAAATGTAAGTTTTATTTATAATCTCAAATAACGCATGCAATTGTTACAATAATTGTGTTGAGATAGAACATTTTTAATATAAATAATTATAATAATAATTTTTAGCAAACATAGGGATCATCCAAGGATATTTGATAATGATTTTTTTAAATGTTGGTAATTAGCCGATATATTAATTAAGTTACTTGAAAAAAAGTTATTTTCATGTATCGTGTAGGATATCGTTAAAAAGATATCGTAACATCGAACTTTAAAATATATTTGTTTTAATTTTAGGTATTATATTTTCAGAGTTATCATCGAAAGTACTGGAAAAATATGTCCCCCAACCCCCTCCTATTTCCGAATCTACTGAAACTATAATTATTAAAAAATTAGGGGTAGTAGGAGTGTATTAATTACTAAATAGTAATCAATAAATTCAATGTACGGAACCCTTTGAGCGCGAGTTGTACTCGCACTTGACTGATTTATTTAATATTTCCTATAACTATGTAAACTGAATTCCTTCCCCTTCCCCCGACTTCACAGAGGTTTGCCTACTAAATGATATAAATATATTTCCACCAGAAATGTTATTTATTTATTTATTTTTTCCTTAAAGAAAAAAAAAAAGAAAAGAAAAGAAAAAGAAAAAAACACTTTTTACACTGTAAAAAAAAAAAAAAGGTTGATCCTAACTAAAAAAAACTTAGTTTTTCTCATTGATCATTGAAATTACTAAAAAAAAAAATTGTATTCTTACTCAGTTACAAGAAAATCTGTAAGAATTACTAGAAAACAGCTAGCAACGATTCCAATTTATAATACCGGTTACTAAAAAATTCTGTAGAATACAAATTTACAAAAAAAATTTATAACCTCAGAATTTTTTTTTTTTACAGTGCAACATAAGTTGAAAAGTGTTTGTGAATTCAGTTTGTCTGTATGTATGTCTATCGTCTGTCTTTCCGTGCTCTAACTTGCGTAAATATTCTCGGATTACCATGACATTAATATATGTTTGGGGGGTTTACTATGGCATATTCAATATTGAAAATGAAGTTTGTAGCATTTATGTTCCTTTACCGGGACACTCAAAAGAATTTCGTTACATTACGGTCTATGGAAAACAATCGTTTATGGTGTATTTTAATGATGTTACACTCGTTCAAACATATTTAAATTGATATATATTACTGAGGTGAATTTCAAGAGGCTTATTATAGAATATGGTGTACATAAAATTAATCGTTTATTTATAGGGACACACAAAACAATTCAGTAATACATCTATGAACAATAATTGCTGGAAGTGCGTTTTCAATTGTGGTATGCGTTTGTAAATTGGACGAATTTTTTGCTTATTACTTGGTGGGTATAAATTCTATAGATCATATACAGGGATGTAGAAATGATCTCGAGTATATTTCCGGTTATTGGCTAAAATTGCGGAAAGGGAATTTTCAACTGTGCTATGTGTTACCTAACTGAACTAAATTTCAGCATACTATGTAGTATATATACAAATGTATAGATCACATGCAGGGCTGCGCAAAATAATTAGGATATTTTTCCGACTATTGATAGTACTTCCTGAAATTGGGTTTTTAAATATGTTATGCGTTTTCCAAATTATTTTCTTAGAGATCATCTTTTACCTTATTAAACGATGAAAAACGACTTTATTATTGTTATTATCACTACAAAAGGCTGAAAAACAACTTTGACTTGTAGAAAAGACTTACAATATGCGTCCTTCTTGTGATTATCAGCAAAACAGATTTTGTTTAATAAAATAAATGGGTCAAACGTTTGGTCAAACATCCGCAGTTTCTTCTGCGTATTTTAAAGTGGGGAATCTTCCATAATCAAGATGTGCTATTCAGTGGCCCGTGTTTGTCTTTTTTTAGGGCACTAAATGCATGACTGAAAAATGTATTCTTTTCTTATCAGTACTTTTTAGAAGAAATTTTTATGATTAATTAAATTTTTTGCCAATTAATACATTAAAGATTTCTTTTAAAAAGTAGTGGTATGACACAAATAAATTTTGCAGCCATTCATTTAGTGCCCCAAATAAAGCCATTCACGATCCGCCACTGGTGCTACTTTTTTTTTTTTTAAATAATAAGGCTTTTGAAAGTCTATAGCTAAAATTCGTCTCATCCCAATACTTTTTTCTTAATAGACTGCAACAATTCATTAGAAAACAGTTTTTCGCTTTCAACTTCCGCTAGACGAAAATGTGGGCGACTTTTTCCTCTTCATCGCCACATATCATTTGGAATTTTTATTTTGTAGCAAAACATCCGTCGGGATACCTTGTCTCTGTCATTAGTCTTAAATGCTGGACCTTTGAGGTGCCTCTTCACCTGCTTCTGATACAATTTCTTTTTTTATAGAAAGAGTTCTTTTGCAGTAGCGGAACAAATTGTAGGTGAGAACACTTTGATACGAGCTATTTGTTTGAACGTTCAAATTTGTCTGGATCTACCGAATAGAATGAGTCAGGTGGAATAGAAATGAATAGCTTTCTCCTTTGTAAACGGGTTCTTGGGCTTGCCGAAAAGATTTCTTAAACTTTTATTTAGCATTTATTTTATTATTAGTGGTGCCAATGTGGTATTATTTTCAGCAGGGCACTCTTAAGATATTTGGGATTACTGAGCCGGAGAGACTTTTCGAGATCCCTTACAGACAAACGATTCTCTTGTTGATTTCTCTATTATTCAAGCATAAAAAGGCATGTTATCATGTATTTTAAGATGGAATCTGTTTATGTTCATAATCATATTTTTATTGATTTTATTCACGTGCAGTAGAATTATCTCTAAGTAATACCCGGGGACATCACTGTTTCCCTATTTTATGTTTGGTAATGATTTGAAAGTGCAACCCCCCCCCCCCCGGGGCCTGATTATCCAAAAGGCACGTGAAGCAAGAACTTCCCCCTCTAAAATTTAAGAGGGACCCCAAAATGACTTCAAAATGGGACCTCTGGTTCCACTTTTATATTTTTTACATTGCGTGAATTTTCTTTGGAGGGAAAGTTTGCCTAATCCAAGCGAAAATCCACACTGCTTCAAGAAACTTTTCTAACTTAGTAATTTGAATGTTATCAATAGACTGTTAACCAATCATATGGCATCCAGATGTGTAGGTTAGAAATCCCCTAAGTGACGCAACATACAACTATACAGGGTGAATCTAAACTCTTGGGCAAAATTTTAAGGGGTGATAGTACACATCAAAACAAACAATATTAAATAGGAAACTAAGGGTCCCAAACGTCTTCCGAAGGAGATAGGCGCCATTAAAGTTTAGGGTCCAAAATTTCAAATGATTATAAAAAATGGAAAAATTCGTCGATTCGTTTGCGGTTTTCGCTAAAACTATTCTTTATGTCAGTATTTTCTTAAAAATAAATTTTAAAGATAAAGTTCAAAAAATGCCGATAGAGGGCGCTGTAGACTTTGGAGTAACGAAAAACTATTTTTTACCGTTATTTTTTTGTATCTCATTAAATGTTTTCAAAAGCTTAGACTTAAATTTTGAGCTCAAAATCTGAATCGTTGGGAGTGATTAAGTAGCGCAAACTAAACTGCGTTCAGGAGTTGAAATTTGGAACACCTCCGCCCACCCAACACCGGCTCTATTAAGAGTAATTAATCTGTAATAGAGCCGGTATTGGCCCACACCCCTCTCCTGAACACAGTTCAGTTATTCCCGATCTTGGTGTCGTAGACGAGGCAAAAACAATATGAGTTGTAATTTTCCAACTGGACGAAAAATGTCCGGGCCAGGATTCGAAACCTGGGATCTCTTGAAGCTGCCATGCTTTACCAACTGAGCTATCCCGGTTGAATCTGGAGGGCATAATTTATCCAGTTCATGCCGGGATAGCTCAGTTGGTAGAGCATGGCAGCTTCAGCCAAGAAATCGCTGGTTCGAATCATGGCCCGGACATTTTCCGTGCAGTTGGAAAATTACAACTCATATGATTTCTTTACCAATTTGAATAATTGTGTTAAAATTAATCCAGGCAGAAACTACTACCCCCCCCCCTACACGTAAAATAAACGATAGAGTAATGACAAAATCAAATAGAAAAGTTATTCATAACAGACATGAGCAATTTCTCCGCGCAAAATAAAAAGAAACAATTTGATGTATGCATATAGTGCGCTATATGAATGAAGGTTGACACGTAGGAAATGGTACACGCATAATGTTCGTGAAGAATCACAAAAACTGCTCGAAAGAGTGTCCACCAGCAACGATGCAGGCCTCACGCCGCCGGCGGAGGGAGTTGCGAACATTAGTGAATACCCCGGGCATCTCCCGGATATCGCCTGCTACGACGGCAATCCTCGCAACCAGGTCGGAGTCGGAGTCGACGGTAAAAAATAGTTGTTCATTAATCCAATCTCTAAAGTGGCCTCTATCTGCATTTTTGAACTTTATCTTTAAAAATTATTTTTAAAATAAATTTTTTATTTAATTTTGTCATCCCTCTATCGTTTATTTTACGTGTAGGGGGGTAGTAGTTTCTGCCTGGTCTACGACACCAAGATCGGGAATAACTGAGCTGTGTTCAGGGGGGGGGGGAGGGTTTAAATTTCAACTCCCGAACACAGTTCAATTTGCGCTACTTAACCACTCCCAACGATTCAGATTTTGAGCTCAAAATTTAAGTTTAAGTCTAAGCTTTTGAAAGCATTTAATCAGATACAAAAAATAACGGTAAAAAATAGTTGTTCGTCACTCCAAAGTCTAAAGCGCCCTCTATCGACATTTTTAAAACTTTTTCTTTAAAATTTATTGTTAAGAAAATACTGACATAAATAATAGTTTTAGCGAAAACCGCAAACGAATCGATCAATTTTTCCGTTTTTTATAATTATTTGAAATTTTGGACCCTAAACTTTAATGGCGCCTATCTCCTTCGGAAGACGTTTGGGAAACTTAGTTTCCTATTTAATATTGTTTGTCTTGATGTGTACTATCACCCCTTAAAGTTTTGCCCAAGAGTTTTGATTCACCCTGTATATACCACAGATATACTATATCTACATTATATATAAGGAACATAAAGAAAAGCTGTTTGATGAAATATCTTAACTCAGCTACTCTCCTCACGGGAATAATATTTGTTGCATTGATGAGTTTCCACGAATGTATGATTAAGAAAACTTTTTCTGGGTGAAAGGCCCCCAAAATGATACTGTGCTTCCCCAAAATTCAGAGGTTGATCGGGCCTCCACCCTTTCTGACAAATTCACAATGTGCCATCCAAGAGCTCAAAAATTCCCTCCTTGAAAAAAATATGTCTGAATTTAACAATTTCTTAATTCTGATTTCAGAATTATGCGATTGAAATGTAGTACAGTAGAACTTTAATTGTCGAGCAATTCTATTCTCGACCAGTAAGGGTATGTCGTCGTAAAATATACAGAATAAAAAAAACGTAACAAAAAGACAGAATCGGTGCATTTTCTCCCCTTTTATTTTTGTTTACATGGGCTCGAAGCGCGCATAAGAGGTATAGTGATTGAGGAATTAACAAAATTCAAGCATTTTACGATTCGTGTAGAACGGGAATATTGAATCATCTGGTTTTTCTCTTTATTTTTCTATTCTTTCTTCTTCTTCTTCTTATTATTATTATTTAGCTTTGTTTTCATTTGCAGGAAGCACGCATGTATACTATATAATAATCTTGGTACTTTTATGCATTTTAAGATTCATAAATACCGAGTGAATTAGCCTATTGATACCACTACGGCACCGGGCGCCATTAGCGTGAGCATTGACTGGGATACATTTGCAATTTCCTCCAAAGCGCTATCGATTTCAACACTAAAGAAGGACATTTTATTGAAAAATATTTTTGCTACTTTAAGTACAGTGTAAATTAGGATTTTGTTTTCAGACCGATTAGCGTGTGCTAAAATATTACATCTATGTAAGTAACGTGTTCGACAATTGCAGTCGCCATGTCGCCATTGGCAGCCAAAAATATTTTAACTGGTGACTGGAAACATCAAAATTGAATGCTCTAACGATATTTTATTTGAACGGTCCTTTTTCTAGACCGCTGACCAGGCCCCTACTTGCCGGGATACTGCCCAGCTTAACGGGTTGATGCTTGGAAACAGGGTGAGGATTCGTCTGATCTCTGCATGGCGAAGATCTGTTTGATAAGCCTCTAGGCTGACGTGGCTTCAGTGGCATCTTGTTGCCTATGTTGCTTTTCCTTAGTTAGCCGGTTGCTAATTGATGTTTAGATGAGTCGATTCAGCGCTGCACAGTGTAGCCAGGTCCTGCTGGGCGGACGTGAGATGTCGTATGCTGTTGAACGGTCCTTTTTTTAATGATTAGTAGGCTTTGCCCGCTACGCTGCACATAGGAGTATTTTATGAAAAATGTGGACAAAAATATTTTGTGAGCTATATCAAATTGAAATGTTGTAAAAAGCTATTTAGAGTCATTATATATAATTTTTTAACAAAACATATATTTTTTTTTTACGAATTTATAAAAAAAAACTTTGTTTTTTAAAAAGTAAACAATCTATTTAAAACAATTCAGAATAAACGTTTATGATATTTAGTAAAATATTCAGTTTTTTGCATATTTATAAAAAGTTAATTATTTAACTTAGATTCATCTTCATCTTCATCTTCCTCTTGTTTTGGATGTTGTCTGTATGGTGTTTTTGGGAGTAATAGTTCTATTGTTTCGCTAGAAAATGGCTTGCTTTTTTTTCTTAGGCTTTGGTCTTGAACTACTTATACAAGGATCAGAATTTAGTAAAAGTCTACTAAAAACATCTTTATTATATTGCTCTCGAGAAATTTTTCAGGAAAATTCTTGCCTATATTGGCCGAAATGTTTGTTTCTAGCTGCAGCAGCCTTCTCCGAAAGTTGGCCGATATACAATATTGCATGTTTAATTACTGTGGACCCATGTACTAAAACTTTATGTACTGTTGGTGACATTGGGTGCCACTCATCATATAATTCTACATAAAGCTTTGCAGTTTCTTCGGTGTAATTTTCAAATTTCTTAACATCAATTCTATGTCTACTGGACAGTGCCTCTAAAATTACTTTGAACATTTTTATAAGGTCAATATTTATTCCAGAGATTCGGGAAGCAGTATTGGGATCCACAAAAAATCTTCTTGATATATTTCCATCTTGCGTGTTGCCAAAACCTGCCTTGGGAATATATACTAGACCCATTTCTTCTTTAAAACTACATTGAATTCGTTTTTTTTTTGTTTGTTTGTTTCTGCCCCAACTTTTTTGTCTTCATTGGTTCTCGCTTGCCACTTTTTAAAGGAATTTTATATGACAAATGCAAAAGTGATTAAAAAAATCGAATCCGTGTATGAAGAATTGATAAACCGAATCGTAAGGCATCAGGATTCCCAGGATTCTTCTTCTCCAATTTATTAAAATTTTTTGAAGTTTCTCCACATATGTAGCATCTTATTGTTGATGAAGTACTTGTCGCAGCATTGCAAACCTTCGCATCTACCATAGTAGATATCAGCGTGTGTTTTACGTAATATAAACTACCATTAGTAGTAGGTATGTCAGTTTTCTTAAGATGTTTAACTTGATTTTCAATGTATTTAATTTCTTCATTAGTAATATCGTTCGTTTCATAAACAAAACGAATGCGTATTGGCCTGCAGAACCCTGTAGCGGAAGGTAGAGAGTTCTGCCACAAAATCTTTTATTGGTCGCCAACTTCGACAGCTAATTTTATGTTAAGCCAATGTTCATTTACCTTTAGAAAGCAACTTTTTGCCCTGTTGGCAGCATCCCATGTTTCTTTAAAATCCGAACTGAAACGGCTTAACGAACGTTTTATTGATTCTTGTTCATCTACTGGGCATTTCGTCATTTCTATAACTGTGCTTTCCATGAAACATAATTTTCCATCTATTTTCTTATTAGGACAATCTTGCATCAGGTCAAACAGCAACTTTATTGAAACATCTTTTGCTATCACTGAAGTTTCTAAAAGAAAAATGAAGATTTTTCGTTTTCAAAATATCGTCATCTTCTGACATCTTTTTTTTATAAAACGGTAAAAAACAAATTGGGGCAAATTGGGGCAAGATTTTATTTTATGAATATAACAAGGAATATCTAAATTTTATATTCCAATAAAAAGTTTTGCCGGGAAAAGGGCGGAACGTATTTATAAATCACTAATAATTTAAAAGAACTAGTAAAAATTACATTTATTTTTAAAGCTAAAACAATGTGGCTATATTCATAATTATTTTCCTTTATAGCTAAAACTAAATACAGTAATTTAAGCCACATACCTTCCACTTCTTTGGCCAAAAAGGGTTTTTTCATATTTCCACTCTATACAAGGATAAATGCATTTAAATAATGCGCTTCTCACCACAGCGCTGAGAAAAGAAACATCTGCTATGCACGACAGCTGTGTTCAGACTGATAACGCGACGGGGAGTGTCACCGAACATTCCTAAGATAGTGTTTACGTGAAGCACTGACTACTAAGCTATACAAACAAATAAAGTATTGCGGTTTTTAACGAAGTTCATTTTTCGACTTTTGTCCAGCTTTTTTCCGAAATACTCCTCTGTGCGCTGGTCGGTTTCTTTAAACGAACCGTGAATAAAACGAAATATATCGGTAAATTTGACCTTTGTGTTTTAAAGCAATATGTGTGAGACAAAATTTGGTCAGTTAAGGATCAAATATTTTAGTTGATCATTTATAGTACGATTTGGTAAAGAACGATCGAATGATGATATGCAATATACTAAAACCTTCTCTGAAAAATTATCTAACTAACAGTGTACGTTCCATCAAAATTCATTCAGCAGAATCTTTTAAAAAGGCTATTATTTCATAATCAGGTTCACCTGATTTTAGAACTTTCCCCCTTAATTCTATAGCTAAGCAACGTAGAACAATATGTTATGTTATAAAACCTTCCCTGAAAAATTATCTAACTAACTCCATCAAAATCTGTTCAGCACAACTCAAATTATAAGCGGCCCGAACGAATTTCCCATTTGCATTTGATATATAGTATAGTATTTAAAAGATAGATTATAAACCATAGAAAGGTGGTACTTTGAATTTAAAAAAAGAATACAAACATACACAATTACAGGCGCCAGAAACTAAACAGCAAAAAATAGAAAATTGGAGAATTTTAAGAACCATGTCAGAAAATGTAGTATTAAAATTATTATCTAGTGCCAATAAGCTGATATGTTAAGGATTTTTTTTTTTTCAAAATAATATTTTTGAAAAATAAAATAATGATGATGATAGTAAAGAACAATATTTTTCATGATATTGCATACTTATTTCCTCAAACTTTGTAACGCATATTTAATTCTTTTAGAGTTATATAATTTTGATGTTTCGTCGAGAATTTTATTTATTTTACCTTTCTAAATTAATTTATTAAAGCAAATTAAGAGTTGAGGCAATCTCCAAGGTATTCTATATAGCTATGATCCTGATTTTGTTATTTTTCAATCAATTCATAAAAAACTTTTATGCATTTTGAACGATTAAATTAAAAAATAGAAAAAAAACTGACAACTAGAGGTCTGCACGGGCCGGGCCAAGGCCCGAAGCCCGTACTCGGCCCGGCCCGCGGGCCGGGCTCGGGCCTATTTTTCTTCACGGCACTCGGGCCGGGCCGGGCCCGGGCCATATTTTTTCATGAAGGCTCGGGCCGGGCCGGGCCCGTGATTACTCTTTACGGGCCGGGCCGGGCCTTACTTTTTTCCGGAAGGATAAGGCCGTGCCTTAAATTAATTTTTCCGTACAGAGCCGGGACTGGTTTCATTCTTCCTAGTCTTCACGCCTCAAAATTTTTAGTCCTGGTTTTGACCCGTATTAAAATCATTGTCTCGGCGTGCCTGGTCCGTTCGAAGGTCAGTAAAATAAGATCTGGCATAAAAATCTTTTCAAAACATGCATACATTTTTAAATCGCCATTATTTTATGATTAAACATTAAAATTTATTCTTTTTAAAGAATAGTAGATTTATACACTTATTAAAATATGGCTAAATTAAAATATAGTAAAACGTGTGAAAAAGAACCTGCTTATGATGGAATCCTGTCTTAAATTGAAAAATGTGTTGATCCTATGAATATAATAATATGTAAGAAAAGAATATATAATACATTTACACCTGCTAAGAACGCAAATTGTCTATAACTCATTTTTTTTTCTTCCCTATGCAATTCCATCTTAGAAGATTTTACTGTATAGCATTTTTCTGATTTTTAACATTTCAATAAATGGAATATGGATTAACAATATTGATGATAACTTAAACACATACACACAACAAGTAGAGATTTATTAAAAAAATAAATATTCCAGCTTGCGGCACCTCTATAAAAATGAAGAACATAAACATGAAAAAAAAGAGGCTAAGATAGGAATTTTTGGTTAGATCTCCTCCTACGAGGCAAATTTTTAACCAAATCGACGTAAAAATTATGTTTTGTAGAAATTCACTCGGGCCGGGCCGGGCCGGGCTCGGGCCGAGATTTTAACTTTTTTCCGGGCCGGGCCGGGCTCGGGCCGAACTTGTAACTTTTAAATCGGGCCGGGCCGGGCCAATATTTTTTTTGTTCGGGCCGGGCCGGGCTCGGGCCGAACTTTTAATTTTTGTATCGGGCCGGGCCGGGCCAAATTATTTTTTGTATGGGTCGGGCCGGGCCCGGGCCTGGAAATTTCGGCCCGTGCAGACCTCTACTGACAACGCTGGGAGAGTAAAGGGGTAATTATTTTGACTGGCAACTAAAATATTTTCCAGATTTTTTCCATTTTGTAGAGCTCTGGTAATGAAAATGAATAATAACAAAATAAATAATGTGTCTCGAATTGATATAATGAGCCGTCCTAAATTATAAAAACAAATTGCATAAGCGAATCCAATAGCATATACATTTTTTTCCCTATTTGCATACATTTCTGAGTTAACAACTTCACTTAGCTAACTTCGCAACAGTAAATATAATGTATAAAAAACAATTTTAAACGACTCTATCTGTTTCTGTTAATAAACGTATATTAAATTAATATACTAATGTTAATTTAATATTGAAAATCAAACAAATTAAAACTAATTTTAAACGATGGATATCAATATATTCAGCTTTAAAATTCCAAACTTCTCTTATTTCTATGATGTTTCTTTTTTATGCTATACCGTGAGCGTCACGAAGAGTTGGGGGTAGAGGAAGGCCATTTCACTTTCCTGGATTTCGAAGTGTAGTTTAAAAAAAAATTCTTTATCTATCTCTGATTTTTAAAAAATATATAGTAAAATTTATTCTTCATAAGTGGCTTAAAATAAATTAACGCTAAGAGAAAGATGAACTAAGAATTTTTCTTCAAGTTCCTTGAGCCTTCATGGAAGTCAATTTTTAGTTCTGCTTTTCTTTTTACGCTCATGTGTTTAAAAAATTAAATCTATTACCACATGACTCAGCAATAAATACTCGTTTGTTAAAAAAATGTAACATTTTCAGTAGCATAAAAAGGCTTTTTTTTATTACTATTCCTGATGCCATATCTTAGAAGTAAACTGCACAGAAATTGATTTTTGTAATACGTTACTATAGTTTTCGCTTTTTACCAAGCATAAATAAAATCAGTGAATTTTTCTTAATTAGAACCCACGCCAAATTCATGTGTTGTAATGGACATGTTTTGTAACAGCATGAATTGCAGTTATGGAATTAGAAGTGATTTTTAAGATAAACATTGAATGATTAAGCGCGCTTTTAAAAAACTATTTTTGCTTTTATATTTATTTTAAACTAGCAGACTCGCTCGGCATTGGCCGCATTAACAGTATACAGCTTTCAGGTTAATATATATATATATACGAAAAATACGGCGATCACAATAACAGAGCTCTGACCATAAATCGTTAAAAACGACAAAAATTATGCTACTATGACAAAGTCATAGGAAAATCCCTCAGCTTTATAAATGAGAATGCACGTTTGCATTGGTGCATGTAACAGGAACAATATACGATTTCCCTGACAATACCGAAAAAAAATGCA
Organism: Maratus michaelseni; assembly: GCA_963931845.1. Classification (NCBI taxonomy): domain Eukaryota; kingdom Metazoa; phylum Arthropoda; class Arachnida; order Araneae; family Salticidae; genus Maratus; species Maratus michaelseni. The sequence goes on from OZ007589.1 coordinate 362,789,598, forward strand.
AAAAACGGATCCAAATGGCGTAGAACTTAGTGAAATTCCATTTCGTATAACTTGTAAATAAAACTTTTACTTTATAGATAAGGGATGTTGTTGCCGCTAGAAGCGCCGTCTATGTAAAATGTTTAAAAAAAAAAAAAAAAAAAAAACTACAACTTTTTTGTGAGTTGGATTTGAGATGCCGATCAGTGAAGTTGTGTAAATCTCGGCTCTCGACCATTTTTATTGAGTGTTGTGAGATATTAAATGAGATACAGTCCGCAAGTGAGTTTATTTTATTTTGAGAGTGTGTGTTTATTATTTGTAGCGATAAATTATTATTAACTGAGCTATCGGCGTAACCATATTATTGGTCTCCTCTCGCCGGAGAAAGAATGGAATTATTCGATGTTTATGTTTTTTCGGGAATCGTCTGCAGAAGATAAATTGTGTTTGGAATTCTATCAAGTAATTAGAATGAGTAAAACGAAAATTAAATCATCGTATTATTTATATTAAAGTACAAAATATTGTGATTCAGAATTATCTTTTGTGAATATTGTGAATAGAGTGTGAATATAGAAGAGTGTGAATATTGTGAAGTGTTTTTTTGTTTCCAGAAGAAAAATAATTTCGATTAACCTGGAGAATTTCGTAATACGGAAAAATGAACTGTGAATGTGTTTACGCAGAAAAGAACCGATGTTCTTTATTATTGAGCTAATTTGAGAATTGAAAGAGTGGATTAAATCTTTTCAATGTGGAATTATCCGATTTGGAGATTTATTAATAGATAAAGGTATGTCAGTTTTATTTATTTATTTATTGTGAATTGTATTTATACTACAATGTTTAAAGGTGCAAAAAAGGAAGATTATCAGCGAATTGCTGCTGAATTAGACATAGATATATCAGATTCCAAATTAACTATTTATGATTTAATAAATTTAATAAAGGAAAGTTCGAAGTATAAAGCAGATAATAAACTGGTTGAAGACATAGCAAACAGTTTTATTGAGGAAAGAAAAATGAAGAATCAAAATTACTAGATCTTGAGAAATTAAAAATTGAACATGCAAAGTTAGAAATTGAGTTGGCTAAGGCCCGTGCAGGAACTAAAAATGATAATTTAAGTAATCTCGAGAAAAAAGATAATATAGAATCTTTAGACTCTCTGATTAAAAGTGTAAGAACGTTAACGATTAAAATTCCATCTAAACCAGAAGGTTGGAGTTATTTTTTTTCATCGTTAGAAAGAGCATTTATTTCTAAAAATGTCCCAGAAAAATATAAATCGGAAATTCTACTAAATCTGTTAGGAGAAAGGGAAACAAACGTAATTACGTACATCAAAGGTGGGGAATTAAAGATTATTCAAAAGTAAAGGCTATAATACTTAGAGAATTTGAGCCATCCCCCCAGACTTGTTTAGAACATTTTAGGAAAGCACAACGTCATCCTAATGAAACATATGTACAATTTGCATCCCGATTAACAACGAGTTGGGATTATTATTTAAAATTGAGGAATGTGACAGATTTCGAAACTTTAAAACAGTTAATAGTTTCTGATAAGATTTGTCAAACGCTTGATAAAGATGTCATGTATTTTATAAATGTTAGACAAGCAGAATCGTGGTTTTCTCCCATTGAATTATCTCGGGAAATTGATTTATATTATACGTCTAAGGGAAAACCCGTGGTTGACAATTCTAGAGCGAGTAATAAAAATACTTATTATCGAAATGTTTCTAAAGTTTTTCTAACTGACGTAAAAAATTCTAAATGTATTTTGTCATGTAGTGAAAATCATCCTTTGCATAAATGTCCTGTTTATAAAAACATGTCAGTGGGTAATAGAGTTGAGCTTGTAAAATCCAAAAACCTTTGTTTTAACTGTCTTATGAATCATAAAGTGATTGATTGTAAATCTAAATTCTCTTGTATTATTTGCAAGAGAAGGCATCATGTAACTTTGCATTTCCCGCGTGAACAAAAAATAAATAAAAGTGAAAATCCAGAGATAATTTCACAGGAAATGAGTTCTAAAAACGAAGTCGGTAATAAATCTAATTTGGATGCTTCAGCTCCAGTATTCCAGCCTTTCCAAGTTAATAACCAAAGCAATTTATTTTCAACGATATGTAATTTGTCTAACGAGTTAAAAGCTGTGTTACTTAGCACATTTGTTTGTTTAATAAAAGATGAATATGGTAATTTTCATGAAGCACGTGGTTTATTAGATGTCGGTGCAAACTCTAATTTTATGAGTAAAAGGTTAGTAGATAAACTAAATTTGAAAAGAGAAAAGACTAATATTTGTATTTCAGGAATAAATAATTTGTCTCTTAATGTTAGATCTAGAGTTAACACAACTATTTCGAATAGAGATAAAGATTTTTATTTAAAATTAGATTTTTTAGTCGTTCCGAAAATTACGGAATTTACGCCTTCTAGACCGCTTGAGATTTGTATTTCATCGTTAAATAACATCAAATTAGCTGACGAAAAGTTTAATGTGCCAGGCTGTATTGATTTGCTTTTGGGTGCAGAAAATTTCTATGAATTTTTAAGGCCAGGTCAAATTTACCCCCAACCATTAAATACTAGAATAGTGTTACAAAACAGTGTTTTCGGTTATATTGTTAGCGGAAGCCTTCCGGCTAAGGTTGAAAGTAATATACATTGTGGGTTGATAACAGATAATTTGGAGTTAGAAAGAGTAATTCGAGATTTTTGGGAAATAGAAAACATTGAGAGAGAATCTGAAGTTTCTAGAAATAAGGAATCAGAAATTTGTGAAGAACATTTTCTGAAAAATTATTCCAGAACTGCAACAGGGCAATACATGGTAAAAATTCCATTTAAGGAAGACCCATCTTGTCTTGGAAAATCAAAGAAAAAGGCTATGAAAGTTTTAAATTCATTATGGAATCGCTTAGTTAGAGAACCTAAATTTAACGATCTTTATAAAGTCTTTATGCAAGAATATTTAAGTATGGGTCATATGGAAGAGGTGATAGAATCTGAAGAACCAGATATCACTTATTACATACCCCATCATTGCGTGTTCCGTGCTGAATCAAGTAGCACACCATTAAGAGTTGTCTTTAACGCTAGCTCCTTAACTTCTACCGGAAAATCTCTAAATAGTTTGCAGTATAACGGAGGAACAATCCAAGATGAATTATTTAGTATAATGTTGCGATTTCGAAAGCACAAATTTGTTTTTGTAGCAGATATTAAGAAAATGTACCGTATGATATTGATACATCCGAGTCAAAGAGATTTATTGAGAATCTTGTTTAAACCTGAGGTACATGAACCAGTTAAGGTGTATAAATTATGTACGGTGACTTATGGCACAACGAGTGCCCCCTTTTTAGCAACAAGAACCCTTACCCAGCTAGCTAGAGATGAAGGAAAGGAATTTCCTTTAGCTGCAAATGTATTATTTCAAGACGTATATATGGATGATGATATTTTGACAGATGCTGATGATCTAGACACAGCTAAAGAGATTCAACAACAACTGATATCTTTGTTAAAGAAGGGAAGCATGGATCTTCACAAATGGTCAGTAAATAATTCTTCTCTTTTGTGTAATAATGCAATATCTGAATATTCATTTTCCAATGAGACAAAAACCCTAGGAATATTGTGGAAGCCGCAACCAGACTGTTTCGGATTTAATTTAATTATAGAGCTAAGTGAAAGGTATACCAAACGCTCAGTATTATCACAAATTGCCAGAATATTTGACCCGTTGGGTTTGATAGGTCCAATAATTACTATTGTACTTGCATGGTTAAAAAAGGAGTCGAATGATCTAAAGACATTTGTCGCAAACAGGGTATCGATTATACAAAGTTTAACTTCGATTGATCAGTGGAATTATGTACCTTCCAAGCAAAATCCTGCAGATCTCATTTCTAGAGGCCTAGATCCCATCAAGATCCAGCAATGTGATTTATGGTGGTTCGGTCCATCATTCCTACAACAGCCTAAGATGGTGGAGTCTCCTGATATTATTTCTGTTGAAACCAGTGAGTTGTTTATCCGTGAATTGAAAGCACCATCAGTAACTCAAGTATGTACATTAGTTAACACTGTTGAGCCTTTAGACATCATTAATAACAGTTCGTCATTCATAAAACTGCAAAGAGTAGTAGCATGGTGTAATAGATTCATCCATAACTGTAGAAATCCCTTGTATCCCAAAGGTGGAACTTTAACCAGCAGTGAACTCTCTCAGTCCTTATTCTGTATAGTAAAAAACATCCAGAAGACTTCATTCGTGAAGGAAATGCAGTATTTGGAAAAGGGTAATGCAATCCCTAACAGAAGTAAACTGACAAACTTGTGCCTGTTTTTAGATGTTAATGGTATAATCCGAGTTGATGGTAGACTGAGAAACAGCAACTTATCCGAGCATAAAAAATATCCAATTGTTATTCCTTCAAAACATAATTTTACTTTTTGTGTAATTAAATATTTTCATAATTTGTATTTTCATGCAGGTGCTGAGACAACTCTTTCTCTCATCCGAAAAAAATTTTGGATCTTATCTGCTAGAAATATAGTTCGTAAAATCATTTTCAATTGTATGACTTGTAAAAAGGTAAATTCTAAGAATTCAGAGCAACAGATGGCTGATTTGCCAGCTTCTAGAGTAACAATAGCCCGAGCATTTATGCGTACTGGATTGGACTACTGTGGTCCCTTTGAAGTCAAAAACTTCATAGGTAGAAGTAAACAGGTAAAAAAAGTATTTATTTGTGTATTTGTGTGTTTTACTACAAAAGCCTTGCATTTTGAAATAGTAAATGATCTAACAAGTGAAGCATTCTTAGCAGCACTTAAACGCTTTATAGCAAGGCGGGGCAAACCTTCTGATATATATAGTGATAATGGTCGAAATTTCGTTGGTGCCAATAAAGAATTAAGAGCAATTCTCAGATCTTTATTTAAAGATAAAAGTGAGGAGGAGATAGAAAATTATTTAGCTAATGAAGGTATTAACTGGCATTTTAACCCCCCTTCAGCTCCTCACTTTGGAGGTTTGTGGGAAGCAAATATCAAATCCCTTAAATACCATTTAAAACGTGTTGTAGGTAAAACTATTTTAAGTTATGAGGAATTCTTGACTCTTATTACTCAAATTGAGGCAGTTCTTAATTCTCGGCCACTCTGCCCCCTTTCAAATGATCCAAATGATGTTGAAGCTTTGACACCTGCTCACTTCCTTATTGGTTCCTCTTTAATGGCCTTACCAGAACCAAATTATACAGAAATTCCTATGAATAGGTTGAGCAGATGGCAATTAGTTCAAAAATTAACACAGTATATTTGGAAAAAATGGTCATCAGAATATTTGAACAAGCTCTTAAATAGACCTAAATGGTACAAGGGAAGGGTAAAGATAAAAGAGGGAGATTTAGTATTAGTAAAAAATTCTGATAATTATTGCCCTTTAAAATGGCATTTGGCCCGAATTATTAAAATTCATCCAGGCCAAGACAATATTATAAGAGTTGTCACCTTGAAAGATAAAAATGGCACATATAAAAGGCCAGTGACAAAAATTGTTATTTTGCCATATGTGAATGATGGTTTATTGAGTACTTAAATTCATACATTTGTTTTATTAAACTATATACTTTTCCTGCAGTGTATTACATTCTTGTGTTTATATTTGTAATTTTAGTATTTTATTTAGTGTAGTATTTTTGAGAAGAAATTGTGTTTTTTGAGATTGTATTTTTCACTTAGAGATTGTGTTTGAATTATATTGCATTTATATTATTGAATGTTAGCAACATTCAAGGCCCGGCGGTATGTTGCCGCTAGAAGCGCCGTCTATGTAAAATGTTTAAAAAAAAAAAAAACTACAACTTTTTTGTGAGTTGGGTTTGAGATGCCGATCAGTGAAGTTGTGTAAATCTCGGCTCTCGACCATTTTTATTGAGTGTTGTGAGATATTAAATGAGATACAGTCCGCAAGTGAGTTTATTTTATTTTGAGAGTATGTGTTTATTATTTGTAGTGATAAATTATTATTAACTGAGCTATCGGCGTAACCAGATGTTAATCAAACACTTTCAGTACTGACGCCCTTCGTGAAGTTTTCTTTGTAAAGAGAAAGAACCGACTGTAAAAATACGGTTGCTAAGTTTCATTTCTTAATATAAATCGTAGAAAATGCTGTCACTGCATCTAAAGTGTTAGAACACATAGCTATAAGATATAGCTATAAGATATAGCTGTAGTATATAAACGAAATAGGAATTAAAGCATAGCAAGCGTTTGTTTAGAGTCAGTTTGATGTCACACTGAAAGCGTCTCATAGAAAATGACGTCGTATTTAATAAAAAAATGTATTTATATTTTTCTCAATTTTTTTCTTGAAATTAAAATGTCTGTACTATATAAGATGTTTTTGACGGCAGAGTAGGTAAAATATTTGTTTTCTCTTTTTTTATTTCATCAATATGCATTAATAGATAGGTAAGGAAAACATGCTTCTTAACTTTTTATTTCTTCGGAGTGTTGATATGAGGTATTCTATGGTAGCACGTCCCACTAAAAGATAATCCATTTTCGGGAGGAAAATTTATCCGATTAGTATGTCGTTGGTGCACGTCATTTTATTAAATGCTGCTGAAGAGAAATGTTGAATTAGATTGTGTATATTTTTATGTTAAATTATCGACCATCTTTTAAGCTTGATTATATAAATTTAATATGTCTGGATTAAGTTTAAATGTTATTATCCAGAGCGCTGTACATAGGCTCTGACCTTACAACTTTACATTATGAAAAACAGAGTGTGGAATGAATAAATGTTTTTGAGTCCTTTTGATGAAAATACGCGATGATGTCATGGAAATTCCGCATGATGCAGTCTGGTTATGTTTCAGCGTCATGTGCTAATTTCACAAAGTTCATCACGCGTTGGGTATTTTCTGATGAAACGTTTATGATAGATTGCGCGCAATGTCCGCTTTCACTTTCTTTTTCTCCAGATGAAAGTACTATGTCATTTTAACGCACTTAAAGTTTTTTTTTTATATACCAAAAATTTGCATTATCTGATCCGAATGCTATCAAATCCCGATGCAAAAAGTATAGCGAGCGAGTCTGAATTTTCTTCTGCTTACAAAATAACAATTACACGCGCTAACATTTAAAAAAAAAAATTCTTATACCGTTTTTTTAGGGTGTGGGGTCAGGAAAGAAAAAATGCATTATACAACTTATTTAAAAAATAGATTTGTATTAAGATAAACAATGGCAGGTGGTTGAAAAAAGAGGTAAAGAGTAGTCTAAGAAAAATTTTAAGTAGCTAGTAATTTTATTCTGGCTCTGAAACGCATGTGTATCAAATTTCGTGCAAATCGGTCAAAAACTGCAGATTTGTAAAAGAAACATACACCCACACAATGATTTATATAGAGAGATATATATAGATATATAGATATGCACAAGAAAAAAGAGTGTGAAAATTTATTACACTAAAGATGTTATAATTAATAAAAGGAAAAAAAAGAAGAAGAAAAAGCTAAATTCGTTCAAGCGTGGAGGAATACACAATGCAATACAACTTAATCTTATAAAAGTTGACAATACATATGTTCTCAATATGTTATCAAGGTCCTCTTCTTGTTTTTCTTTTATGTTCGTGTTCTCTTGATCTATTATTATCTAAATTTCAAATCTTTTACTTTTTCATTTAAATGCCATGCGCGTCACATGTAATAGCTATTTTTTTAAACCCATCTTGAAAATATAACTGAAAAATAGTATTACTATAAGGATTACTTAGTAGTCAAGCGAAAGATTGGATAATGCGAAATTAAACTGCGAATGAAGTTCTATAAATAAAGCGAAAAAAAGATTATCGTTCGTATGTTGAATAGTGAATAGCACATATGTATCACAACTTCTTATTGAAATTAAAAGAAAAAAATATATATATAAGGTAGATGCCCTTGTTATGACCATGTTACTCATATGGCCATCCCCCTATTATACATTAGTTAGCCAAAAAAATTTGGTAGATGGCATCGGCATGTCATGAAAAAGCCTCCTGTATCATGTGATCACTAACCATTCAGCTATGTTGTAGAATTTGACGCCAATTTCATATTTTATGTTTTTCGTGTAATCTCTTCTAATTTTTATCTGGTAAATCTCCCTTTCTTATGCACGTTTTTAAAAGATTTTTCTTCATCAATACTACCATTTTCTGTTCAGTTTTTAATGCTCTGTCAATTGGTGCTGTCATTGATGGTGTATATTTTAAGAGTTGTTCAAAATCACACGATTTTTCTGAAAGCTGACTGCTTCTGATATGGCCAATTAGGTGGCAATAAGAAGTGCACCATGCAAACCTAGGATAAAGACATTTTTATTTGTTCCAATTGCGATGAGTAATTTGCTTTAACAAATTTGTTAATCTCTAAAAGGATATCACATTTTTTCTAAATAAAAACTTAAATTGTTACGTCAATTTTGTCAACAACTTCATTTTTGATGAAAAATTTTATTTCAGATCCAGCTTTGAATAACAAAAAGAATTACAGAGTGTCATGTTTATTTGTTTTACACAAAAATTATATAATTTAGCAGAACAGCATTTTAAATCGAAGAATATTCCTATTTGTGTGAAACATAGAACAATGGTGGCCATATCAAGTGCACCATGGTCCTGATATGGCCACTTGGTAGACTTTTAGAATTTCGTTGTCTTTTAACTAGTAAAACTATTTTTATGGTTTATGCAATATTATGTTATGAAAGTCCATTAACCTGAGAAAGTTAAAACAAATAAAACGGTTTTGATTTTTTTCAAAATGGTGGCCGGGAAAATTCTTAAACTTTAGCTTGGCCATAACAGGAGCATCCACCTTAGTAGTTTTATTTATTTGAAGTTTAACTTGTCTTCATCAAGGAAGATGCTCTCAATTTAATCTCACTGTATATTACCCTAACTAAATCCATATCTATAACTTTCTTCTTTTATATTACCCTAATTAAATCCATCTATAACTTTCTTCTTTTATATTACCCTAACTAAATCCATCTATAACTTTCTTCTTTTATATTACCCTACCTTAATCCATCTATAACTTTCTTCTTTCATACTACCCTAAATAAATCCATCTATAACTTTCTTCTTTTATATTACCCTAATTAAATCCATTTATAACTTTCTTCTTTCATGCTACTCTAAATAAATCCATCTATAACTTTCTTCTTTTATATTACCCTAAATAAATCCATCTATAACTTTCTTCTTTTATATTACCCTAACTAAATCCATCTATAACTTTCTTCTTTTATATTACCCTAACTAAATCCATCTATAACTTTCTTCTTTTATATTACCCTAACTAAATCCATATATAACTTTCTTCTTTATACATATAATACCAGAGAATCCCACCCCTAGCTTCTCGAGTTACAGAACATACTACCCGGTGTATAGAGCATATGTGAAAAAATCTTTTTTTTTTTTAAATTGAAAACACTACCAGATTTTTTTACATTTAATATATATTTTTAGATTGCTCACTAATAACGCTAAAAAGCATTTTTATATATAAAAAATATCAATTATGTATTCAAATAAAGTTTTGAAATTTATTAAAAACAATACTTTTGTATTAGCCGTATGTCAAAAGTTAGTAGCTGAAGAAATCTTCAACAATTTTACTATTTACAACAGTCATTTTAATTCTGATTATTTTAGTGTTTAAGCACATAGTTTGATTGCATATATATTAAATTTGTGTTTTATTAATACAGGACAATCAAAGTTGGACTAACCGGGTTAAAGATGGCCTCTAAGTGTAGAACATAAGATGAAAATATTTTTTTTATTTGAAAATTCTAATAGATTTTTAGGTGCGTTCGTAGTTATATAAATACGTATCATCTATAGTCGTCGTCTGTCCGCATATAACAGCGCAGAAACTACCCAACCGAATGGTTTGAAATTTAATATAAATAATCGCTGCAGAATTTTGTCGTGGCATTTCAAATTTTATGAAAATCGAATCAAAACTTAAAAAGATATTAATGAAAGTTTTCTTCAATCTATTAAATCCTACCATTTGTAATTAATTCAATGATATCCCATAATAGGTAAAGATTCTAGGTTGCCATGGTGATTACGTCCTATTTAAGATGGATTCATATTATTTCCGTATTACTGAATTTAAAAACCGAATTTCTATGCTAAAATTGTTGAATTATAGCAATCATGTAATCTACCGACAGTGTTTTGGATAGATGTTTCCGGAGAAATAAATATTAAATGGAAAATCAGTCTAAATATGGATTTTAAGTTCTGAAATTTCCAAAGCTAGGCTTAAGTTTCCCATTGGAATTTTCAGTAAATGTCAACAAAAGATAAAAGGTTGCCAACTTAAAATATTTTTATTTTATTAAGAAAATTAATCATGTCATAATAACAGACGATATAATTCATTTCACTGAAATAATAACAATACGAACGCACCTCATTTGTCACGTTTGACATACAATTGCCAACTTGTTTACATTTAGTATAGTTTCTTATATTGCCCAGCAACTACATCAAAAAGAATTTTCGGTACTTTCGTATTAGGCGAACCAAATAGTCAATCGCGAAACATTAGCCTATTTATAGCAATCTTTGTTATTCTGATTAATTCAGTGTTTAAGCGCGTAGTTCGATTTCATAGCTGTAAAATTCGTCTTTTATTTATTACTAAGATCCTTTTTTTATGCTTTGCTAAGATCTATGTTTACGGTAAATTACATTGTAATTGATCGAGTCATTTCCGAAAAATCGTGTTAATTTCTTTGTCAAATTATACTCGATACACAGGAAGCTTCGCTCGTCTTCGGTTGATTGTGCTTCAATATGTACATCTTGGAGATTCAGGATTTTAATAAGAAATCCCTATTTTCATTCACAGCAATGTACAAATAAATAAATAAATATAAATAATATAAATATAAAAAATCGTGAAAGAATTCTAACCTTTGCCAGACAATATATATATAAATATATACATATATAAAATACTACAAAATTGTATATTATTATTAAACTGAAAAACAACTGTTGAACCTTTTAAGAGCTTTTAAAGAATTAGTAATATATTTTTCATTTTAGATTTTCAGATACTCACTAACCTACATGTATAGGGAAAATGAGTATTCACTTTTGATTTGATTGAACTCGAAAATCTACTTCGAGAATCATTTCTGTATTTCTACAAGAGGAAAAAGAGGAAGAATCGTTGGAATTCAGAAGTAACTGGTTCAAAGTAAAAACCCGAAAATCTTAACCTTTTCATAGTCATTAATAATCTGTCAATGGTGTTACTATAACGGGGTTGGAAAAACACTTTAAAGATATACATCTTTAATATAGTGGTATCCCGATATTTTCCATTTTTCTCAGATAATGCAGTCTTATAGAATAAGTTTGCTCTAGCTGAAGAATTAAGAAAAAAGTCCACTTAATCCTAAAGATCTTTATTTCTTTGATTTTTTATTCGAGTTAGATGATTTTATCTTTCATCTGTTTGGTTGTCGTGAAGCCTTTTCATTAATAAAAAAGGTTATTCTCGAAATTTATGATATATATTACATAAATACTCAATATAGTAGCTTTTGCAAGAAATGATAAGCAATTTGAAGTCTCTGCGATTTCTTTTCTTGTGCAGTTTAATTAAGAATATATTTTTTGTATTTGTAATCTATACATGTTTATAAAATAAGCAATGAAAATACGTATATTTTCAGACAGTGATGCATGGAATTTCCTCAACGGTACTCAATGTTCTCAATGTTGAGCCCATAAATGTTTTAATGAAATTAACAAACGAGGTATTTGAGTATTATGTAAACATTTTTTCATAAGTACTTCTTCAAAAACGCAAGTAATTATTTATATGAAAACTTATAATGTATGCCTCAAAACTGAACATTAGACAGCATTTTTTGGAATAACGATAGAAGTTTGACTAATTTTTTATAATTTTTTTGCAATATATATCTATATCTAGTTGATATGATTTTTAATAAATTTCTGTATTGATTTCGAATGAAAACAACACTGTTATACAACATTTTATTTTGAATATTTTTATTAGAATTCTTTTTCGACATAAGCAAATATTTAAAATTAGGTGTGATTAATACCTATTCTGTAATATGAATAATGTTACAGATTTGATACATTTAAATGGTTTAATAAGACATCATTGTAGTACATGAATTTTTGCTAATAACATCGACATGATTTGATCTTTTGCACTTAGCGTACTTTAAAACATTTCTTTAACAATTGCTTTATTATTTACTTTGTTGTAGATACAATAATTGCAGCGGATGGCTACAAACAAAATCACCGAGTTTTCCCCGATCAAATGGAAGACGAACTTGCTAAGTACTTGGATGGCAGTGCCAAGATGTATTATGGCCTTTCCACCAGAGAAATTCGTAAACTTTCCTATGGATATACAATGAAAAAGTCAATTCTTGTTCGAAAGAATTTGCATACCACAAGTATGGCATCCACTGATTGGCTAAATTCATTTATGAAACATCATTCTACTCTCTCAATACGAACTCGTCAACAAACAAGCCTCAAGAGAGCCACCAGTTTCAAAGTTTCAATCGATATAACGTCAGTGCAATTTTTGATCTATAAGAAGAGGTGATGGATCGCTACAAATTTGATTGCAATGATGTCTACAATGTCGATTAGACAGTTATCACCACAGTGCAGCGACTCTACAGAATCATTAGAAGAAAAGGTGTGATACAAGTATGTTCGTTGACATCGGCAAAGCGGGGAATGCTCATTACCGTAGCAATTTCAATAAATGCAACTGTAAATATGATTTTCCAGTATTTGCATTTCCTAGAAAAAATTACCGAGAATACTTCTTTGCCAATGGTCCACCTGGATGCATAGGTTCGGCTAAACAATCCGTTTGCATAAATTCACAATCCTTCTGCAAATTTGTGGAGCACTTTGTTAGGCACACTAGATACACTGTAGACAGACCAGTTGTATATTATTGCTGGATCATCACGAATCTCACTTGTCTGCCAAAGGAATTGACTTTGCAAAATCCCGTGGGGTGATAATATTGTCATTTACCCTCCAATGTTCTTACAAACTTCAGACCATTAACAACTGAGTTTACTGTTCATTTAAAAAATATGTCCACTTCTTGTGACGCTTGAATGCGTAACAATCCTGGAAATCAATGTTTATTTACAACATTCCAAAAATAGTTCGTGAGGCGCTACCTAAAGCGGCAACGCCTTACAATTCCATGAGGGTTTCGGTTTTTGGGAGTTTGGCCAACTAACACAAACATCTTTACGGAAGATGAATTTTTCCTTCTTTTGTTACAGATCGTCCATTCCCTGGCAGTACCGGTAGCCTTTCTTTCGAGATTTGTATGGCACAAGTACCGGAAGAATCAATTATGATTGAAATTATGTTACATCCATCAACCACCGTTTGCGTTCCATTAGCAACATTCATTACTGCAAAGATTCCCCCTAATGCTCTTCATCAAAATCTCAAAAAAATAGCTGCATCTATAGCCCCAGAGTCTAAATTCTTCCAACCTGGAGTTAACAAACCTACACTTTGTAGTCCATCGGACATTCGTGATTTTAATTAATTCGGTGATTTTAATTAAAGAGTGATTGCATTTTTTCGAAATTGTTTAAAAAATTACCCAACTGCCATAATAAATTTTGAACTAAAAATCGTAACAACCAATTTGATATCCCATCTATAGCAAAAAAAAAAAAAAAGAATCCCCTTCGTTAAAATAAGTTTTTCGCAAACCGCATTCAATTATACCAGTACCTTCCATTTTTATAAAATTTTAAATGTTAACGAATTTATGGGATACTCGGTATAAACAACTACTACTAATAATAATAATAAATGTAAATAATAATAATAATAAATATTAATACATAAAATAGTGTTTGACTTAAGCAAAATTAATTTTTCTTTTTTGTGCGGATTTTTTTTTTTCTGTACTGTGTGATTAAAAATAATGAAAGTGGCCATGCTGTCCAATTTGTGCTGTTTTTTCCGCATTCATGGGAAATCCCATTAATACACTAGTTCCAAAAAAGAACTCTTACTAAAATTAACAAAGAAACAAAAGTAAGAAGACTCTTCTCGTCTTAAAATTACATTGCAATTGGATGCTGTCAAATCTAAAGTTTTTTTTTATTTGGCATAATCCTATTTGTAATCGACTTTCGTTTTCTACTGCACTATTTATCAGTCGAACGTATCACATTAAAGAGTCAATCATAACTATAAATTCTTGTAAGAGATGTCAGTGAATTTAAATAGTATCACTGTTTTCTTAGAAGACTACCAAAGTTAGAGATCTCAATCAGATGTAAGAACTGCCAAAGAAAAGAATATAAAAAGATAGAAATAACTTTCACCAGATGCCAGGCACGCGCCTAATATGTCCAAATCCACGACCTCCAATTAACCTTATGATTCTTTCAGTACATCTTATCTACCTTTAGCTACATCTCAAAAGACACTGATGATTCTCCGAAAATCAAACATGGGGATCTTTCAAAATAGTTCTACATGTGGAAAAAGCACCAGATGATGTAACTATTTTTCAGCGATAAATGAAATGTTCTAAGATATTCATCATTTTCTATATCAGCGACAGCATCGCCTGAATTTTTTCTTCTCCATATAGTCATTGTACAAGATATTTCATTCATTAAAATTCATATTAAAATGACGAAATACTTAATTATTTTTCTACATTTTTGTATGCACTGTCGATATTTGAATAGAAAGCTTTAATGCTCTGCTGATCATTATTAAGTCATCTCTAGAAAATAATTATGAGACTAGATAATATTATTCTATAATTATTTTATTTTATTTTATGTTTTGTACCAAGATTAAATAGGTATAATTGCAAACAAATGTTCACTAACATAAAATATTGCGGAGTATGTTTGAGTTACTATTTCGGATTAGTACACTATAGAATTCGATCATCTGGTTTTATTTTACTTCATTCAACTTTATGAATACACAATACCTCCAATTAACCTTATGATTCTTTTAATGCATCTTATCTACCTTTAGTTACATCTGAAAAGACACTTATGATTCTCCGAAAATCAAACATGGGGAGGGGATCTTTCAAAATGGTTTTAGATGTGGAAAACACCAGATGATGTAACTATTTTTCAGCGATAAAAGTAAGCTGCGCCACCAGACGCCATGAAGGGCGCCCGGCGCGTAGGCGACCACCGAACCCAAGTCCTGAGGGACTTTTAGCGCGCCAGCAGGAGATGCCTCCCACGGTGCTTCGGCCGGCCAGAGGACCGCCACCTGCGGACCCTCCAACCTTAAACCCACGTGCCGACGACGTAAGTCGTTGCGATACGCGGTGAAACCCAGTATGAAATGTTCTAAGATATTCATAATTTTCTATATCAGGGACAGCATCGTCTGAATACTTTCTCCCAATATAGTCATTGTACAAGGTGAACATCGTGAAGTTTCGGGAAATTTTTTTTAAGATGGTTAAGTCATAGACGGAGAACCTTTTCACATCCGCGTACCAATTGTTTTAAAAAAAATTTTTACGTGACCATCACGTGCCAACAACCCCCCAATCCCTTCTCCCCCCCCCCCCCCCCCCAAAAAAAAAAAAATGTATCAAAATTACTTGAATTTTTTTTATAAAGATTAAAAAGTATGTCATAATATACGTGTAGGTTATGCAATAATTATAGGCACTGCAATAATTATAGTAACTAACATATTGAACAATCTGAGAAGTGGTTTCTATCTAAGTACTTCACTTAATTCATTTCCGAAAACAATGACGTGCAGGCATAACTAAAGGGAAAAATTGTCAAGATTGCAAAATTTTTACTAAGTCGCTGTAATTTTAACATGGGCATTTTTGCTTGTTATATTGCCTGGAGATCTTTCTTTTCGACCCTTCTCCAGATATTCTCTTATTTTGCATACCTGCGAATCTTCCATTTTTTTAAACCATAAAAATATTGTCTGAACCAAGAAAAAGTATTTAATGAAATTATTTTTGTTTCTATGTGTTTATGCATTGATTTATTTTATTAAAAATATTTTATGTGTTTATTTGGAAGGTTGGGAGAAATGAATTTGATAGATTATTGAACTCATAATTGAAATAGATTGGAATTCAGTGAGTTTAGTTCCTTTAATTTCGAAAAATTAAAAAAAAAAATAGAATGTTTGAATTCGTGTATTTTGTTTAATTTTATTCTACTTTGCTTAAGAACCTGAATTAGCGCCGTGCCGGAAATATTCTGTTACGTGCCACTTATGGCATGCCGTCCCTGTATAGGTTTTAAAAAAAAATGCGAGGTGAAATGTAATTTTAAAAGAACCCTTTATATCTTCTTGATTACACATGCTAGTCTTATGAAAATGTATACAAATATTGCATATAGCAAAAAAAGAAAAAAAAATAAGAGAAAAAAAAAACATTTATATTACATGTCTAGTTTTTTATGATACAAGGTGATCACAAATTTTTTCTTTATTATTATTATTATTATTCAATTTTTTGCGGGCCCTCTAAATGTCCTTGTGGCTGAATCTTCACTGTGCTGTGTGAGTTACAGCATGTTCTTTGCATGGGAGTTGAAGAACAATTTGTCTTATAATTTATGAAGAATTTCGAAAAAATGTGTAAAATCAAACGAGTCCGGTGACTTTTGGCTATATAGTGTGTTTTACAAAATCTCGTATTAATAGTTATAGGATAACCACTCAGAGAGGAGGGCCCCTCAGACATCTGGCGGCGCAGCCTAGTTTTA
Organism: Maratus michaelseni; assembly: GCA_963931845.1. Classification (NCBI taxonomy): domain Eukaryota; kingdom Metazoa; phylum Arthropoda; class Arachnida; order Araneae; family Salticidae; genus Maratus; species Maratus michaelseni. The sequence continues at coordinate 362,806,472 of OZ007589.1, forward strand.
TCGTTTATTTACAGAAACACACAAAATAATTCGGTTACAGCACTATCTATGAGCGATAATTGCTGGAAATGCATTTTCAATTTTTATTTGCGTTTTTAAGTTTAATTAAATTATTGCATAGTACGTGGTGTGTATAAATTCTTTTGATCATACAGAGTGCAACACGAAAGAATTCGTAACCATGACTCAGTATGGGAGTGAATTGCTTAAGGATAGTTTTTAATTGTATTATGCATTTTTCTGCTGAATTACATTTGGTATACTGAAAGAGGCTTGTGGAATATAAATAAAACAAGATACATTACAGTTTGTGGTTGGTAATTTCTGGAAGTGCGTTTTAAGTTGTGTTATGGGTTTTTTACCCGAATTAAATTTTAGCTTAATATGTGGTGTGTACAAAATACTTTAGATAACACACAGAGCTGTACAAAAGAATTCGAGTGCATTTCCATCTATTAGCGAAAATTGCTAAAAATGAATTTTTTAATTGAACTAAATTTTGGCGTGCTATGTTGTAAATATGCAAATTTATAGATCATGTACAGGAGATCATATATAAACTTCTGACACTTTGGAATCGAGTGGATTCGGACGCTGGAACTTCAGTTTTGAAACTGGAGACGTTACGTCTGCACTATTAATGCTTGATTACATCGCCGCAATACAGTCTCATCGGGGCTGAGAGCTGCACAAAATAATTTGATTACTTTTCTGACTCTGAAAGGTAATTGCTAAAGCTGCATTTTTAAACGTGTTACGTGTTTTCTAAACTGTTTACTTACATATCTTCTTCCACCTTATTTAACGGTGAAGTTTCGTTGCAGTTTTCTAGATGTGTTGGAAAGTGTTTCATAATCTATGCTTGACGCATGATATTTCGTTCTTGTTTACCCATTCAAGAAAGTATGGATGAGCATGAAAAAAGTTTAAATGTACAACGGATAAACGATGCTACACTGTATCTAAAACGCATCATATGTATATATGTTATGATTTTTTTTTTAATTAATAGTTACTAGTTAGAGAATAGCCTTGAAGAGTACGAATTGGACATTCTAATTCTATGGGCGGTGTAATTTGTCATCAAGGCTAGCGAACGGTGCTTCGGGGCTGAGTGAGCAGCCACCCACTGAATTACATAGGACAAGAATGCCAAGTTGAACACTGCGACCTGTTATTACTATCCCATTGTGCCAGCAAATACAGCGATGAGACAGGTTTCTGGAAACAGTGGGAAATAACTAACTCCAAACTTCAAAACTTGTTCCACGTACTTTTTTTATTCTCTAAAAGAAAAGAAAAATCCAGGAAGAGAAAAAGGGAAAATAAAGAAAGATTAACAAGCCTAAAAATAGTAGGCTGTGGCCATCACAAAGTTTCTTCTATATTATTTTAATATATTAATTGAAATATTGCTGTTATACACCAACAACTACACAGTATAATAGTGCACTTTTTATTTTACAAACACATAGTGTTAGATAAATGCTGTAATCATGATTTTTTTTTGTCTGTGTGTGCGTGTGAGTGAACATGATAACACTCAAACTGTACTTCCTACACTGAGAAAAATGACACTTTCAAATCTGAGTAAATCGATGTTTTCATTTTGTTATGAAAGTTTTTGTTTCAAACAGGACGACCCCAATGCTTTCAATTCTGAAATACCAGAAATACTCAGAATATTGAAACACGGAAATACTCAAAACTGAGCACATAGAGGTCAGTTCATACTCATTTTTGAAATATGGACATACTCCAAAATGATTAGAATCAGTTCAAACTCATTTTTGAAACATGGACATACTCAAAAATGAGCACATACAAGTCAGTTCATACTCATTTTTGAAACATGGACATACTCAAATATGTGCACACGATGTTTTATTCTTGAGTGTGTGTATGTTTTCAGAAATGAATGTATACATGTTTCAAACGTGAGTAAATTTGATTCGGAGCCTTTTTGAGTATGCGACATACTCAGATTTGAGTATTTTTTGCTGAGTTTTGAAAAGGTCGTTTTTTGAGTGTACTGCTCTCCCATTTGACAAATATGTTATAAACCACTGCCGCAAGAACGGAATAGATTTTCGTACTGATCGGCTGACGGATTAGGTATTTAATCCATTTTTAAACTATTTTCAAACCATTTTGCAACCGAATATATAAGGAAAATCACCAAGGAAATGTGACGGTGTATATTTAATAAATATTGCGGCGATGTAATCAAGCATTAAAAGTGCAGAGGTAACGTGACCAGTTTCAAAACGGAATCTCCAGCGTTCTAATCCATTCTATTTTATTCCAACGACTTAGCCAATAAATTTAGCTTTTAGTGCAATTTTTTTCCCTTTTGAACATAGCACAATTAAAATTTTTACACAGCAGAATACGGAGAAAAATATACTTTGAAATGTCATTTGCCTGAAAACTGCATCTCAATTTACTGTTTGTTTATCGTTTTTAAATAATTTTCAAGCATGAATTGTTTAGAAATTTATCTCTATCACGTGCAGCCCAATTACGGAAATTAAGCCGTTTGCGCTTAAAACAATATAAATAATACTATATTTGTCTCCGGATTATTCCATAACGTAAATTAAAACTTCATAAATAAATAAATAAATAAATAAAATAAATCACAAATTTATGTAATCGAACTTCGTGCTTAAACACTGAAATAGTCAGAATAAAAAATGCTGCTGTAAATAGTGAAATCTTTGGAGATTTCTATGGTTAATAAACCCTGATATTGCTGCTAATACGAAAAGCTCTATTGCTTTTAATAAATTTCACAGCTTTATTTGAATACCTAATTGATATTTTTCATATAAAAATGCTTTTGATGTTATTAGTAGGCAATCTAAAAATATACATTAAATATAAAAAATCTATTTTCAATTAAAAGTTATTTTCACCTATATTCTGTACACAGGTAAGCACTTTCTTGACCCGAGAAATCTGGGTTGAATCACCTGATATTAATATATATATAATAAAAGTATTTATTTATATATATTATTATAATAAAAGATTATAATAAAAGTAAAAATATCAGCGCCGTTTCCTTATTTATATAAATAAAGATTCGGCTGATACTTAATTTTTAGTAAGACATTATATAAGAAATGCATGAGGAAGCTAACATTTGGAGAAGATAACATTCGATATTATCACAGAAATTATTTTATAAGATTCTAACTTACTAAACTTGTAGAGGAAAAGTTGACGGAATGATTATTTAAAATTTGGTCACTGGAAGCTTTTTTTTTCCCTTTCAGATATATCATCAATAAATGTTGTACATATACACGTATTTGTAATTCTCAATCATTCTTCTTTTACAACATTAAAGACATGAGTATAAAACATCACAAATTTACTGAATGGTGTATACAAATGTCAAATTTAAAACTTTATACATACATTAAAATTAAAAATATCGACGTTTCGATCACCTTCTATGGTCATCCTCAGGAAATATTTATTACATTGCTTCTAAAGTTTCAAATGCGAAAAACAATCCGTCCGTTGCCACATTATTATTGCCGTCCACAATAATAATGTGGCAACGGACGGATTGTTTTTCGCATTTGAAACTTTAGAAGCAATATAACAAATATTTCCTGCGGATGACCATAGAAGGTGGTCGAAACGTCGATATTTTTAATTTTAATGTATGTATAAAATTTTAAATTTGACATTTGTATACACCATTCAGTAAATTTGTGATGTTTTATACTCACGTCTTTAATGTTGTAAAGTTTCATGGTGTAATCGTCAAGCATTTATATCATTCGTCTTTTATTATTACTATCTATCACTATTATTATTATTACTATTATTGTTATTATTATTATTATTAAAAATTATAAATCGTATAAATTATAGCTGGTACAACATATTATAAACTTTTTTATAAGTAGCAAGATTACAAAGTTATTTCCAAAAATTGTTTACATATTTTCAAAATTCAGCTTCATGAGTTTAAAATAGATTGCAAACATCAAAATCAGTATTAAAAATTATGATAAGAAAATGTTTCAAATAATAATCGCATCATAATTTTAGTGTCTTCAATTTTTGTAGCAAGATAATAGATATTATTTTTCTTTGCTGAAGAAGCATTGTTGTCAAAAATTACAGGACATTTCGATTACGGAATAAGTTTCCTCATTATCAACAGAGTGGTTGCAATTATTACTTTCATTTGTTGAAAAAGCGTTGTTGCATACAATACATAGTATTGTATGAAATGAATGCACTGTAAGTTGTATACATTGCAAGCATGTTGCATGCATTGTAAGTTGTTACATATTTTGTGTAAATATGTATGCATGTATGTATGTATGATAAATGTACTGTAAGAAGGATGTAAGTACGATGTATGTACGTAAGCATATGAATTGTATTCATGTAAATATGTAAAATGTGTATGCATGTATGTAATATGTAAATATAATCATAGCTGCTAACATTTCAGTTGGCACATTTGTGACACCCTGTAATAAATATTATGTATTAAATATGGAAATAAAAGTATTAAAGCAAAAAAGATAATTTAAGTAATACTTGAAAATAAATCTTCCAATATAGCTGGGGGAGTTTTGTTTTATTTTTTCTTTTAAGGAAACATTTTTTCCCCATCAAAAGTCCTTTTTTTTTTTCAAAAGTCCACACCAACTCGCAAAAAAATGTCATTATCACTTCATCTCGCCACCTTTTCGACTTTCCGGCAGCGCCTATAGGAGGGAACACGACCTAACCCCTGTCACAACAAGCTCGGGACCACTGGAGACAAGTACTGATAGGTGTTCCTAATTCTCGAAACCATATATCATTTTGGCGAACATCATCGCCGAAAAATCACAAAACGAATTCTTGTCTCCTTTAAAAACAAGAGGATTAGTTTCAAAAGTGTTTTTTTCAACTCCAACTTCGATTGGTAATATCGATAACTTGTTCCTGCCAGAGATGCCGTTTGGATAAAGGCAAGTTCAGCAGGTCATTTCATCACTTTTTTCTTTCATTTTTTTTGGCAGGATAGAAGGAAAGAAACACATAGTATTGTTTATGCTATTGCTTTGCAGCATTTCTTTCATATTTAGATGATATGTTAGGAGAACGAAAAATGATCTATTCAAATCTTCTACAACGAAGTTAATATAGATATTCGTGAAACTGTTTGCCAGTTGTTTGAAACTGTCATCGCATGAAAAAGAGTCAGAATTATTCTTTTATTGAAAATAATGCTATTAGCTAATAAAATATTATATTATTACTGAGCAAGAAAGCATTTCTTTATTACCACTTTATAAACAAATGTTCTAACATCAAAATTCTGCTATTATTCCAGTAAACAATTCCACCAACCTATTCCGTTTTAATATAAACCAAAGATTTTTTGTACCACTTTCTTTTCTGGCACGATAGAATAAAAGAAACACTTACTGTTACTTTGTTATTACTTTGTTATTACTATGTTATTACTTTGCAATATTTCTTTCCTATTTAGATGGTATGCTGGACGAACGAATGATGTTCTACTCAAATCCTTTTCGATGAAATTCGTATGTAGATTCGGAAAACTGTTCGAAATTGTTTAAAAATTTGTCATCGTGTGAATGAGTCAAAATAAGACATTTATCTAATAAAATGTTATCTTATTACTGAGATGAAGAAATGTACTTCTTAATTATCACTTAGAAACAAATATTTCAGAATTTTTCCCCATTTAGATATGATGTTAAGAAAACGAATAATTATCTATCCAAGTTCTCTTCAACTAAGTTAATATAGATATTTGTTAAACGGTTGGGAACTGTCATAGTGTAAAAATGAGTCAAAAATATGCTTTATTGAAAATACTCCTGCTAGCTTAATAAAATATATTCTTTTAACTGGGATGAAAACACGTACTTCTTAATTATCACTTTAGAAACAAATATTTCAGAATTATTCCCCATTTAGATATTATGTTAAGAAAACGAATAATGATTTATTCAAGTTCTCTTCAACGAAGTTAATATATATGTTTGGTAAACGGTTAGGAATTATCATCGTGTAAAAATGAGTCAAAAATATGCTTTATTGAAAATACTCCTGATAGCTTAATAAAATATATTATTTTAACTGGGATGAAAAGATGTATTTCTTAATTATCACTTTATAAGCAAATATTGCAGAATTATTCCCCATTTAGATATGATGTTAAGAAAACGAATAATGATTTATTCAAGTTCTCTTCAACGAAGTTAATATAGATATTTGGTAAACGGTTGGGAATTATCATCGTGTAAAAATGAGTTAAAATATTCTTTATTGAAAATACTCCTGCTAGCTTAATAAAATATATTCTTTTAACTGGGATGAAAAGACGTACTTCTTAATTATCACTTTATAAACAAATGTTGCAGAGTTTATTTCACAATTAGATGATATGTTAGGAGATCTACTCAAATACTTTTCAATGAAGTTCATACATAGATTCGGAAAATTGTTGCAAATTGTTTAAAAATTTGTCATCGTGTGAATGAGTCAAATTGATGCATTTATTTAAAATATATCTCTATTATCTAAATACAATATTACCTTATTACTGAGATGAAAATACTTACTTTCTTGATTATCACTTTATAAACAAATACTTCAGAATTTATTTTACATTTAGATGATATGCCAGAAGATCGAATAATGATCTATTCAAATGCTCTTAATTGAAGTTAATATAGATATTCGGTAAACTGTTGGGAATTGTTTGAAACTATCATCGTATGAAAATGAATCAAAAATATGTTTTTATTGAAAATACTCTTGTTAGCTCAAAACATATTCTTGCCCAGTAAAAATGTATTTATTGATTATCCCTTAATAAACAAATATTGCAGCGTTTCTTTGACCCTTTTAGAGGCAAAGTATTTATGTTGTTGAAATGTTGAAGTGATTTGAATGACACCAGAATTTACGAACAAATTTATTTGAAAATAAGTAAAAGGTTTTTTTTCACTTACATTATAAATGCAAAACTTTATTCATAAATTCTGATGCCGCCGTGGCGTTTCAAATTTAAGTGGTATAAATAATATCCCACCACCTTTCAAGGGGTTAACATTTAACTGATTTGTTGGAAAAATAAATGATGAGCTATACAAATCTTTTTCAGCAAAGTTAATATAGATATTCAGAAAATTGTTGGGATCTGTCATTGTGTGAAAACAAGTCAAAAATTTTCTTTTATTGAAAATACTGTTAGCAGAATAAAATGTATTCCTTTTCAGTAAAAATGCACTCCTTGATCACCGCTTTATAATTAAACTTTGCAGCATTTAAGAACGAATGATGATCTATACAAATCCTTTTCAGCAAAGTTAATATAGATATTCAGAAAATTGTTGGGATCTGTCATTGTGTGAAAACAAGTCAAAAATTTTCTTTTATTGAAAATACTGTTAGCAGAATAAAATGTATTCCTTTTCAGTAAAAATGCACTCCTTGATCACCGCTTTATAATTAAACTTTGCAGCATTTAAGAACGAATGATGATCTATACAAATCCTTTTCAGCAAGTTAATATAGATATTCAGAAAATTGTTGGGATATGTCATTGTGTGAAAACAAGTCAAAAATTTTCTTTTATTGAAAATACTGTTAGCAGAATAAAATGTATTCCTTTTCAGTAAAAATGCACTCCTTGATCACCGCTTTATAATTAAACTTTGCAGCATTTAAGAACGAATGATGATCTATACAAATCCTTTTCAGCAAGTTAATATAGATATTCAGAAAATTGTTGGGATATGTCATTGTGTGAAAACAAGTCAAAAATTTTCTTTTATTGAAAATACTGTTAGCAGAATAAAATGTATTCCTTTTCAGTAAAAATGCACTCCTTGATCACCGCTTTATAATTAAACTTTGCAGCATTTAAGAACGAATGATGATCTATACAAATCCTTTTCAGCAAGTTAATATAGATATTCAGAAAATTGTTGGGATATGTCATTGTGTGAAAACAAGTCAAAAATTTTCTTTTATTGAAAATACTGTTAGCAGAATAAAATGTATTCCTTTTCAGTAAAAATGCACTCCTTGATCACCGCTTTATAATTAAACTTTGCAGCATTTAAGAACGAATGATGATCTATACAAATCCTTTTCAGCAAGTTAATATAGATATTCAGAAAATTGTTGGGATATGTCATTGTGTGAAAACAAGTCAAAAATTTTCTTTTATTGAAAATACTGTTAGCAGAATAAAATGTATTCCTTTTCAGTAAAAATGCACTCCTTGATCACCGCTTTATAATTAAACTTTGCAGCATTTAAGAACGAATGATGATCTATACAAATCCTTTTCAGCAAGTTAATATAGATATTCAGGAAATTGTTAGGATCTGTCATTGTGTGAAAATGAATCAAAAATATGCTTTTATTGAAAATACTCCTGTTAGCTGAATAAAATGTATTCCTTTTCAGTAAAAATGCAGTTCCTGATCACCACTTTACAATAAAACATTGCAGCATTTCTTTCCCGAATTTAGATGATATGTTGGATGAATGTATGATGTGTTTAAATCCTTTTCAATGAAGTTATTAATAAAATCAGAAAATTGTATGAAATTGTTTGAAAATTTGCTGCCGTGTGAAAATGAGAGAAATTAGTGCATTTAATGGAAACAGTTCTATTTTATTTATAAAATATGATATTTAACTGAGAAAGAAAGGTCTTCTTGATTATCATTTTAGAAAAACACAGTTTTAGAAAGTTTAGATTAGTACAGTTTAGAAAGAAACACATAGTATTGTTTATACTAATGCTTTGCAGCATTTCTTTCATATATAGATAATTTAGGAGAGCGAAAAATGTTCTATTCAAATTTTCTACAACGAAGTTAATATAGATATTCGTGAAACTGTTGCCAGTTGTTTGAAATGCATTTCTTTCATATTTAGGTGATATGTTGGAAGACAGAATACTGATTCGTTTATGTCCATGTCCTCTTTTTAACGAAGTGAATATAGATATTTTGGAAATTGTGGAAGTTGATTGAAAATTCTTCATCTGGTAAAAATGCATCAAATTCATGCGTTTATTGAAAATACTGGCATTACCGCCTAATAAAATATTACATTTATATTGACAAAAAAGGGTACTTATACATAGATGCCAATCATACAATTTTTTTCAAGTCAAATAAACACATATTTAAAATTAGAAACTTTGCTTAATAAAAGAAATCAAATAAATACCTTATAGAAAACAGGAAATGCCTAAACTGTTCAACTGTTTAAAAAAAGGGGGAAAACTTATGAATTTTATTCCCCCACCCCATTTAAATAATGAATAAAATAATCTTAACGTTACAAATAAATTGTTATTGAAAATATTATACTATCTAATTTTTTAAACGTTTTGTAAATGCTATACACATTATTTTTATTTGAAACGTGTAATGCAGTGAATCTCATTAATACATATCTATTTAATCCTGATTGAAATAGAGTAGCGTAGTTATTAAAACGCAGTACTAGCATTTATTGAACGCACTTCAAACAAACAGTTATCATTCATAATATCATAATTATTTTATGTATCTCTTTAAAATACATTTTAAACCATTTGTAATAGGAAATGTGTTGTAGAGAACCTGAATAATACATTTAAATTTCATGGGAAACCAAACTTATTTACTATAATTGGAAAGTGAACAGATGAACAAATAAGCACACAGGCTTACAGACAGACGGACTGAAGGAATGAACACTTTAAAACTGTGTTGAGAAATGCTAAATAAGAAACTTTTTATGTATTTATTGTAACAATTATTATTTTATTTTATTTATAACAATTTTTATGTATATCTGTAAAAAATGTATATAACAATTTTTGATAGAAAATATTGTGTGGAGAACGAACCTAATAATCATATATATTATTTCTGTTGTCAATATACCTTTTACTATGCCTCTGCAAAACGCAGGACAATCAATGAGGCATCATCATGAGGTATCATTCGATAGCTTTTTGAACCGGCTTCTGACATAGTACACTCACATTTCGTTAAAACATGATTTTTCATTAAAAATTGCTATTAATTAAAAATTAAATCGGCATTGTTTTCATAAACGAAATGAAAGATTTTCCTCAAATTAGTGATGCCACAAAAGTAAAATACCGCATTATATTGTGACCAACTATGATTATAAAAATGAATAAATAGAAATTTAAATCAATTTATTTTTCTTTGTCCTGTGTTTTTCCCGAAGTGGATGACGTCATCCTATAATGCAGTTAAAATACGGTTGTTATTATTTTTTTTTTCTCGCGCGTGCCTTTTGCTATCTTTGATCAGTTTTACTGTAACTTTGATGGAATAAACGAGATGATATTCTGGCTTGACTAATGTTGTTTACAGATATTTTTATCCTTAATTTTTCTGTAGAAGTTTAAACTTGCATCTAAAAATTATTAGACATTGCTAAAAAAGTATTAGACTAGTCTTTAAAAGTAAAAGTACTGCCTTTTGCTATCTTTGATCAGTTTTACTGTAACTTTGATGGAATAAACGAGATGATATTCTGGCTTGACTAATGTTGTTTACAGATATTTTTATCCTTAATTTTTCTGTAGAAGTTTAAACTTGCATCTAAAAATTATTAGACATTGCTAAAAAAGTATTAGACTACGTGCCTTTTGCTATCTTTGATCAGTTTTACTGTAACTTTGATGGAATAAACGAGATGATATTCTGGCTTGACTAATGTTGTTTACAGATATTTTTATCCTTAATTTTTCTGTAGAAGTTTAAACTTGCATCTAAAAATTATTAGACATTGCTAAAAAAGTATTAGACTACGTGCCTTTTGCTATCTTTGATCAGTTTTACTGTAACTTTGATGGAATAAACGAGATAATATTCTGGCTTGACTAATGTTGTTTACAGATATTTTTATCCTTAATTTTTCTGTAGAAGTTTAAACTTGCATCTAAAAATTATTAGACATTGCTAAAAAAGTATTAGACTACGTGCCTTTTGCTATCTTTGATCAGTTTTACTGTAACTTTGATGGAATAAACGAGATGATATTCTGGCTTGACTAATGTTGTTTACAGATATTTTTATCCTTAATTTTTCTGTAGAAGTTTAAACTTGCATCTAAAAATTATTAGACATTGCTAAAAAAATATTAGACTACAGTGAGAAATCCTCGCACGGGTCCATGGGTACATTTCAATTTCATGATAATTCAAACATATTTACAAAAATTAGAGCATGGACAGATGAACCGATAGACATACAGGCATATATAAGACGAACGGAAGGCATAATTACTTTTAAACTATGTTGAAAAGGTATATTTAAGAATAGAAAACAATAAAAAAAATTCTTTAAAAGTAAAAGTACTGAAAAAGTTCTACTAATTGTTGTTGAAAAGACTAAATGAACCTATATAGCATCATCAAAAAAGTCAATAAAATTTTGAAATAATTATTGCAGTAAATTTTCGTGAAAGCTAGCTTACGATAAAGAAAAACTGTTAATATACAAATTAGGCCTATTTGATACCATTCAAACCTCGCCGATTCAACATATACTGCACGTGAACTATATGTATTAATGAGTTGTTCTTTGGTTACTCTTGAAGTATTTGTTTTCGTTTTCATGGCTCCAGTTACTACTGTCACAGAGCCCTCTAAAAAGTCCGCATCCACCTACACAGTTATAGGGAGCACCTGCTGATCCAAAATAGAGGGCAGGATATTGTTTCATGAAATGATTGGCGTATTGATCTTTGAATCATCCGTTTATACCGTTAAAGGCTAAATAAAAATGCTGAATATGTGGCATATTTCATTAATATGCCCATTCGATATCGCTGAGGTAGATTGTTTTTCTATTTTACGATGATGCTTTCAATACAAAAGACACTTCCTTTTCAATGATGGGTGAAAATATATACAAGACCCATACTGCAGGCTTGAAAATGGATATATATATTTGTATTTTATTTTTTTATCCCAGTGGGAGATGTGAAACAGATGAAATAGAGGAATTGTGACATTATGCAATGATTAAGTAGAGCTTGAATTAACCATTTTGAAAATATGATTTTAATGAACTGTATGACGCTGGGTAATCTTCATTTTTGTATCTAATTATAGTTTACACCAATATTTGTAGTCATAATTTTTTGAGTTGGATTAATGGCGTATAAGATTTTAAAGAGATTTTGTTACAGCAAAGAATTTTTTTTTTAATTCAACCTACTTTACATTAATTCTATTGGATTGTACGGACAGTTCTTGGGCAGAACGATAATATAGAAAATCAGCTGAATTTTTCGGCCTAGCATTTGTTGCGATCGGTATAATTAGATTATATTTACAGACTATATAGATTACTGCATACAGATGATCCAAACCTGCACTTTAGCTAGAAATTAATCTTTTAAAAAAGAAAGAGAATGGCAGGCCTCGGAGCGGTCTCTATAAAAAGAGACTAAATCTAAATTTTTTCCATCTGTATTTCCTTACAAAAAGTTTCTGTTTAGATTTATCATGCATATATCGTAAAAACTCGCTTCGTGAAGGGCGTTTTCTTGCAACTGCTTATAGAAATCTCCCACCAAAATAATAGTAAAAAATTACCGGTGGAGCGGTCCGAGGCCTGGAATGGTAATGGAAATTTTAAAAACATTTTGATAGCTTCTAGAGATTTTGTTTTAAATGAACCAACAGTTTGGTGATAATTTGTAAAGCTTAAAAAAAGAAGTTTCTGAATTTCTGTCTACAGGAGCAGGATCAATGTAAACTACCTATTACAGAGAATAAAGATGAAAAACAAAAAGGAAAAAACAAAAAGCAAAAATTCGTTCCAAAGATACGCACGTGGACAATTCAGAATTAAATAATACATAGTAAACGATACCCCCACTTTACTTATTTAAAAAATATTGAATTATCAACCCCTGAGTTAAAATGCCCCCGTTTGCCCCCCCCCCCCCCTAAACACCGTAAAACAACTTTATTTTTTGGGACCTCGTTGGATCTTCTTTTCTAGTGCCAAAACGAAATTCTTCCCAAATTTCAATGAATAGCCATCAGTTGTTTCTATAAAAACCTACATTAACTGCATTGAGGCAAAATCGTCGACTTAGTATTCCTAAGACCTGGCGTAACTTTGCAACAAAAGATCGTATCGATGAAGGACATTACATTAATTACTATTTTGTTGCAAGTCATAGTCAATAAAATTAGTCGTTGGGGGCCACCGTAATACTTACCCATCATGGATATGCATAATGTAAAATATTAAAATAAAAAATGTGTAAACTACTTATAAAAGGCATTGCAATTCGAATAAAATCGTGGCTTGATGACGTCGTAAACTTTAAAGGCTCGATTACTAAATTGCTTGAAAGAAACATCCTTATAACTCCGAAAACAATAATCCTATTAACTAGCGGTTTATTGCATGTGTAACATGCAACTGATTAAGCGTCTCATTTCCAATTAAAATATATCTTTGAATAGAAATTTGGATGAAATACAGGGTCATGAAAAATCGAAGAGTGTGGAAAATAGAATTACAAATATCTCGGCAACTCATTATCCGATCGACTTCATGCTTTATGCAAAATTTATGTTTTTCTATTGTCTTTTATATTCACTCCTTAAAATAAATAATTTCGAAAATTTTTATAGACCTTTTATCAGAACGAATATTTCGAGAGTCCGAAAAAAATAGTTCCGGTTAATCGAGGTCACTGAAATTCAATAGGCTTCTTCCCATTATTACATACTAAGCACATACCAAATTTCAAGTCTCTATCTTAATTTTTTCGGGAGATAGAGCGTTTACAGACACACAGACAAACAGACGGACGGCAAAATTTTTTTTTCTAAAAATATGTTTTTCGGAATCTCCAGTGAGAAAACGTGTAAATCCGTCAAAAAAAATTTCGATTTTCAAAACGATTACAAGACTTACCCTATACTACGTATATGATGGTTAAATAAAATGATAATTTGTAGCAACTTTAAGGCATAACTGAAATTCATTTCCTTATATCGCCGATATCTTTCTGAATTTCCACGATATTCGACTGGCCTTTTTATGTGAGTTGCCTTATACAGTTAACTATTAAATTATACAAAAAAAAAAAAAAAAAAAAAAAGGTTACGTAGTTACGTTATCTTTCGCGCATGCGCAGATAAAACTATTTCATGCAAATGCTCACATTGAAGCAAATATTAAATTTATTTATATTCTAATTGTAGTATTTTCTTTCTACTGCTATAAACAAAAAACTTGCAGATTTTTCTTGAAATTTTTAAGGAAACCTTTATATATCCATGAATGTACATGCTATTCTTGCAGAAATTTTGTACAAGTATTAGTCATCTGCTACAACAGCTACGGGTCATTTCGAATATTTTATTATGCAAGATGATCGCAAATATTATTATTTTATTCAATTTGTTGTTGGTCCCTTAATTGTCTTTGTGATTAAACCTTCGCTGGAAAATATGGTGTCAAACATGTTCTTTATAATCCCGAAGTTACAGAAGAATTCATCAACTATTTCTAGAGCTATTTGACTAACGTCTAAAAAAAAAAAAAAAAAAAAAAAAAAAAATTATCAGATTATGAGCGTTGAGGATTGAACACGGTAAAACCGCTCTCTAATAAGAAAAATAAATAAAATAAAAAAACTATATTTTAAATAATAGAAACTATAAAAGTATTAGTAAAATTAATAAAAATACAACATCATGGCTTCAAATATGAAAGAAATGTGTAGCATAGAAAAACTGAACTCCAATAATTATGCGATTTGGAAGTTCAAGGTAGAGATACTGTTAATGAAAGAGGATTTAATCAACCAGATAACTGATGATCCGCCAAACCCCTTAACAGGCGAATGGACGAAGAAAGACAATAAAGCCAGGGCTATTATAAATTTAAGCTTAGAAGACTCACAGCTGATTTACATAAAAAACGAAACATCAGCTAAAGCTACATGGTTAGCATTAAAAACAATACATGAGCGCGCGAATTTATCTAGTAAATTATATTTGCTAAGAAAACTATATAGTATAAAACTAGTTGAAAATGGTAATATGAACGACCATATAGTTAAAATATTAGAAACCGCTGATAGGTTAAAATCTATAGGAGAAGAGATTAAGGACTCTCATCTATCTGCACTTTTGTTGTGCTCCCTTCCACCTAGCTATGATACTCTGATCACGGCATTAGAGGCCCGATCAGAGACCGAATTAAATTCGGAATTTATAAAAGGAAAACTAACAGATGAATTTCAAAGGAGACAAGAAAGCTCCAATTCATCGCATGAAAATGCATACAAAACATTTAATAAACAAAAACAAAACACTAGGGCATATCCAAAAAGAGAACAAAACCTTTTTTGCACGAATTGCAAAAGAAAAAACCATATGTGACAAAATTGTTGGTTTCTTAAGAATAAAAATTCTAATAACCAAACAAATGAAAAATACAGACAAAATTCGTCTTTATGCTTTGAAGCAAGTAATTTTACTCCGAAAACTAAAGCAGAAAAAAACACACAAATTCAAGAGAGTAAAAGCGAAGAAAATCAAAACGAAAAACCAATGTCTCAAAAGCAATTATCATTAATCGCACATAATGAGTCTAAATCTACTTGGATTGTTGATTCTGGAAGCAGTTCACATATTTGTAATGACATAAATGTATTTGTTGACATTGACAATAACAACAAAAATACTGTCACGATAGCAAACGGAACAACATTAGAATCGCACGGGACTGGTACAATAAAATTACGGACACAATCAAATGACATAACTTTAAAGGACGTTTTATATGTCCCTGATATTCAATCAAATTTAATGTCGGTTACGAAAGCCACAAAGTACGGTTATGAATTCATGTTTGAAAATAACACCTGTAACTTATCCTATAATGGAAAAACTCTCTTAGAAGGAAAAAAGAGAGAAAATTTATATGAAATTGACCTATATAAACCTAAGCAAGAAATCTGTGTCAATTTTGCTGAACAATGCAAGAATAAAAACTGCATTGAACTTTGGCATAAGAGATTAGGTCATAGAAATGTTAATTCAATTAAACAACTCTTATCCAACAATTTAGCAACAGGTTTAGAAATTAAAAATTGCAAACATGACATAATTTGTGAGAGTTGTATAAAGGGAAAACTAACAAATGCACCATATCCAAAACAGAGTGAGAACAGAGCTAAGAAGGCGATCGATCTGGTGCATACGGATGTATGTGGTCCGATACAAACAGAAAGCATAGGAGGGAAGAAATATTTTCTCACATTCACAGATGATTATAGTAGGTTTACTATGTTATTTCTTTTATCGAAAAAAAGTGAGGTAGTTACCAAAGTGAAAGAATATGTAGCCATAACGAAAAATAAATTCGGTCGCACAGTTAAAGAAATCCGATCAGACAATGGGGGTGAATACACTAGCGAAGAATTAGAAAAATTCTTAAAATATGAAGGTATTCATCACCAGTTCACCATTCCGCATTGTGCACCTCAGAACGGTGTTTCGGAAAGAAAGAATAGGACTTTAGTCGAAATGACAAGGTGCCTATTATCGGAAGCGCAGCTACCAAATAAATTTTGGGCCGAAGCTTTAAATACAGCTGTGTATCTTATAAACAGATTACCAACAAAATCACACAATTCAACTCCATACCAGCTATGGACAAACAAAAAACCGGATTTATCAAACATAAAAATATTTGGCTGCAAAGCTTATGCTTATCTCGATAAATCCCAAAGAGGAAAACTCGATGATAAAGCAATAAAAGGAACATTTATCGGATATGATAATAGATCCAAAGGATATAGGATCTATATTGGTAATAATAAAGTAATAAGGGCAAGGACTGTTAAATTTATAGAAAACTCTAATTCAAATGAAAACGAAAAGAAATCAAACATTGATATGAGAGAAGAATTAGAAGTTCAGAAACAACCTGAAAAAGCAGGGGGAGATTCCTCAAAATTCTTTATAGACATGCAGGAAGATAAACAAACAGACAATGAGGAAAATTTAAATGAAAACGAACCTAGAAGATCTCAACGATCAAATAGGGGAGTTCCGCCCGATAGATTCGCTTATATAACTAAACAAAATGAAATTGTTGAACCAACAGAGTGGAAAGATATAGCGAAAATCGAAAACCCATATGACAGAAACAAATGGTACGAAGCAACTAATGAAGAAATTAATTCATTAAGAAAAAACAAAACATGGGAACTAATTGATCCACCACCTGGAATAAAAGTAATTGGGAATAAATGGTATTCACAAAAAAATATAATGAAAATAATGAAATAGAAAAATATAAGGCACGTCTTGTAGCCAAAGGTTTTTCTCAAAAATACGGAAGCGATTATTTTGAAACCTTCGCTCCAGTAGTAACGTATACAACTATAAGAGCGTTCCTAGCATGTGCAGCGTATAAAAATTTAGATGTTAATCATATAGACATCAAAACTGCATTCCTCCACGGAAATTTAGATGAGGAAGTTTATATGTCACAACCAGAAGGGCATGTAATACCGGGAGAGGAAAATAAAATTTGCAAACTAAAAAAAATCAATTTACGGATTGAAGCAATCCGCACGAGCATGGAACATTAAATTAGAAGAAAGTTTAACTAAACTTGGTTTTGTGCAAAGCACCTCCGATCCATGTCTCTTCACACGAAAATTAAGGGATAATACAACATACATCATTACATATGTTGATGATTTATTAATTTCAGGGGAAACTAAAGAAATAAATGAAATAATAGAACAATTAAAAAGGGAATATGAAGTAAAAAATTTAGGACTTGTAAATTATTATCTGGGGATAAACATAAAAAGAAGTAAAGAAGGAAATTTCGCACTTAATCAAAGAAACAAAATAAAAGAACTGATCGAAAAATTCGATTTAAAGGAAGCGAAACCCTGTGATACTCCGATGGAACCCGGGTACTTAAACATAATTGATGAGGAAAATTTACTTTCTAATAACAGTAAATATAGGCAAGCTATCGGAACATTGTTATATATAGCTACAATAACCAGACCAGACATAGCCGCCGCTGTGAACATTTTGAGTCGTAGAAACGAAAAACCCAGAGACAAGGATTGGAACGCAGTAAAGCGGGTTATTAGATATTTAAAAACAACACAAGAACTAAAACTAATTATTAGTAAAGAAAATGAGCCAATACTAACAACATATGCTGACTCCGATTGGGCAGGGGATAAAAATGACCGTAAATCAACAACGGGAAATTTATGTAAATTAGGAAATACAGCAATTTCCTGGTCAACTAAGAAACAAAATTCAGTTGCCTTATCATCCGCTGAGGCTGAATACATCTCAGCAGCAACTTCAGCACAAGAAACAGTTTGGATTATCAATCTTCTAAAGGATCTTGATCTACAACAAAATTTGCCCTTAACTTTATTCGAAGATAATCAAGCTTGTATAAACATGGTTAAAAATTATAAACATCATTCGAAAACAAAACATATCGATATAAAATACAACAGTATAAAAGATCTTTAAGGAAAAGGGAATAATTGAATTACAATATTGCCCAACCAAAACTATGACAGCTGACATTCTAACGAAACCCCTTCCCAAACCTGACTTTACAAAACACAGAACAGGTTTAAATCTCAAGAACATTTATACTTCAGAAATTAAGCAGGGGTGTTATAAGAGTGATTTCTGAAATAAACATTTCATCTATTATTGTGAGCCTGAATATTCATCCATCCGACTTCAAGCTGGTGAAACGGAACACGTGTGTGCTGACAAAGTACTTTTCTGTTTTCTGTGAGATTCTCATTAAAGAACTTACACGTGTAACCTCAAGGGTTCAAGGCTAAATGACGTAAACTTGACTGTGTGTTTCTCTAATCCAAGAACTAATACTTCAGTCTCTGAGCAACCTTCTTAAAATGCAGAACTACTGAACACTTCTCTTAAAATTAAATGTTTTAACTTTTTATAGTGTGATGTAAATTTAACAATGTAAATTAATTTTTTTTCTCTCCTTTTAACAGTAATTAAATAATTAACTTAGAAGTTATTTCATGAAGCCATACTTTATTTTAACAAGATTGTGTTTGTTAATATCTACTTCAAATGTGCCATTATCGCTGGATTAATTCTCAAGTTGGATAATTACTCTTTACAGGTAGGCCAAACTTGCATTACCTTATATTACTGTTATAAAGTACTTAAAATTGAATTTAAGAATAAAATAGAAGAATCATTATTTACCGTAGTTCTAAAAATTATCAGTCCGGAGACTTTTGGCCATATCGTCGTTACCATGTCAAACTATCGAATGTGAAAAAATGCATTTTTCATTACTTTTAAAAAATGGGCCGATTGTCACCACTAAATTTTATTAGAATTCTTCGTGTAATAAAAATACTAATAAAATTTCTGTAGAGAACAGGGTTACTAGTTTGGCCTCCCTTTCTATTCAGAGAATCCGAATTCTTACCGGAAATTTTGAGAGAAAAAATTTTACTTTAAGTAATCACGAAATATGTTGTCATAATATAAACCAAAAATTTCTATTTTAAATTTCTGGTATGGATTGGAAATTTCTGAATAGAACAGCAGATCAAACTGGCTACCTTGGCGATGTTGCAACCCTGAAAACTTATTAAAATTTAGTGGTGACAATCGGCTCATTTTTAAAAGTAATGAAAAATGCATTTTATCACATTCGACAGTTTGACATGGTAGCGATGAATAGTATACATTAATAAATGTATTCTAATAGAAAATTTTCAATGTCTATCTTACTTTACAAAGTGAGATTTAATTATTCTGTTTTCATTTCTATTTCATTTGCAGTGGCGCAGC
Source organism: Maratus michaelseni (assembly GCA_963931845.1). Classification (NCBI taxonomy): domain Eukaryota; kingdom Metazoa; phylum Arthropoda; class Arachnida; order Araneae; family Salticidae; genus Maratus; species Maratus michaelseni. The sequence continues at coordinate 362,826,402 of OZ007589.1, forward strand.
CAAGGGGGGGTTTGGGGGTTAACCCCCCCCCCCCCCAGAGCTAAAAAAATTACTATAATTGCCGCTTATATGAATCAAAACAACTAAAGTTAAAATTAAGTTTTTTGGCCTTTCCGCTTTGGCAGAATCCACCGCTTTCTTAAATCAAATTCTATACAACAATGTGATTCAATTAAACGGCGAAAATTCTACTTAAAACTGTGAAAGCGCATATTACACGCATAGATTATGTCGCATAGGTTATGATTTTTGGACTGCGTCACTTTGTCGAGACGTCTTATAGTAAAAGATGGGTCATATACTCTCACAGAGACGCTTTGAGTTATATAGTATACAGTGGTCTGTTTTTTAATTGCATTTATGTCTTTGTTCCACGTTCGAAACAATAACAGATCATCGAATTCCAGAGAAAAAAAAAACATACACATTGTAATTCTATCTCAATTTCAAGTGGCTTTTTTTGCGTTTTTTGCTCTCAGTTATATCTAAGACCAAGCTATGTGCGTACCCAGGAAAAAAATCTTTGCAAAAGTAAGAATTTAAAAAAAGTACTTAAAGTTATAAAAAGCTATTTTTCGATTATGAGCAGATTTTTGCAATCGGTGTTTCTTTCGAATCATTTGTTTCGTAGGGGGTCCAGGGTTCGGAAAAACTACTTTTTGTTTGTAACGAACTACAACTACAACTACTTTATAAAAAATGTAGTTAACTACAACTACAACTACTTATTTTTAAAAGTAGCGACTAGAAACTACTTTCCAAAAGTAGTCACTACTTCGCTACTTTAGTAATCATCGCTAATTAAATACACCGCAAACGATTTTTCCCGATAGACCATAATGTAACAGAATTCTTTTGAACGTCCCTGTAAGCGAGATATAAATGCTACACATTTCATTTTCAATACTGAACATTCTATGGTAAACTTCAATAACATATAAAACTTTCATGGCAGTCGGAGTATATTTATGAGAGTTAGAGCACGGACAGACAAACAAAGCAAATTCATAGAACCTTTTTAATTATGTTGGAATTTTTTTTAAAAGAGGAAATTTGAAAACAAAAATTGTAATAATCTTACACATTTATGAGAGTGATGTAGCACAGTAGCGCTTAGAATCCTGCATCGGGTCGGGTTACCCGCTTTTACCCCGACCCGACCCGCCGTTCGGGTCGGTTATATTTTCCCGTTGCGGTTCGGGTTCGGGTCGGATTGACTTCAATTTTTTTTTTTTGCGGGTCGGGTTGGCTTTCATTCTTTCGGGTTCGGGTTGGCTTTTTGAATCTTGCGGGTCGGGTTCGGGTTGACCCGGTTTTTTAAAAGAATGTCCAAAATATTTTTCCACATTAAAAGTCTATATAAACCGCAGATCACAGTTTCACAAAAGCAAAATGCGTGCCTGTCTGTTTTGTTAATCTTAGAATTCGTATCAGGAAGTTAATATAAACATACTTTTTCAACTACTGGTACGATAATGGTTATAACGAATGCTCCTGCACAGCTGAAACATTTCTGCTGAATAGTTACAATTCTAATTCTTGATACTTCTAATTTTGTTATGGCAAAAAACTGTCTGATCGACAGGAAGACAGGAAACGATTATTTAGCGTTTTGCTTCTTATAGTATTTCGTTATAAATGGAAGTTTTGAAACCGCAACTAATTTTAAACAAGTTGGAAATTGTACGTCAAACGTGACAAACGGAGTGCGTTCGTACTGTAGCTAATTATATAAATATTCAGACCTAGATGATTTTTAATTCTGTGAAATGAATTATATCGTCTGCAGATTAATTTCTGTAATAAAATAAGTGTCTCGGTCGCTTGACGATTTAACATCCATCGGAAGCTCCTCTAACAAGAAAGCACCGATTTAAAAAAAAAAAAATTCAAATTTCTTAATAAATATTTTTATTAATATCTCCTAAAGTTTTGATTCGATTTTAATAAAATTTGAAATGTCTCGACAAAATTCTGCAAAGATAATGTATCTTAAATCTCAAACCATTCGGTTGGGTAGTTTTTGCGTTGTTATATGCGGACGGATGGACGGACGGACAGACAGACAGACAGACGGACGGACGGACGGACAGACAGACGGACGGACAGACAGACGGACGGACCAAGCGAGGACAATAGGTGCTACGTATTTATATAATTACGAACGCACCTAAAAAACATTTAAAGATTAGATTTTTAGTTGTATACCGTTTAGAGTCCTGCATCGGGTCGGTTTACCCGCACCCGACCCGACACGGCTCTAGATTTTTTTGTTGTGGGTCGGATTCCGATCGGGTTGACTTCCACTTTTTTACTGTGGATCCGGTTGAATTTCATTATTTCGAGTTCGGATCGGTTTCAGGTTGGGTTTTGACTCTAGCGGGTAGGGGTCGGGTTGACCCGAATTTCAAAAGAATGTCCAAAATATTTTTTCAGGTTAAAAATCTATGTACAATAAGACCTCCATTCTGGTTTTTCTTCCAAAAGGCGGCCACCTCTATTTAGCGCCACTTTTTAATTCCTAAAATTTATATATTTGAAAACGCTTATATCTCTGAATAGCGGCCACCTCTAAATCTAGACACACGTAACATATGCAGAAGATTTTTTTTTTATATAGAAATAAAAACAACTTAAAATTTTTCTATTTATTTGTATGCTTGTGGGGGTGGGGGGGGGAGAAGAGTAAATTATGGGAAGTTAGGGGACAATTTAGATAGTTACTTATATATTATTATTAGATAGAAACAAATGTGGACATTTTTTTAAAATAAAGAGTTTTAAATATTTGAAACTGTATGCTGGAGGAGGGGCAAAAAGGGAAGCGTAAATTTTGGGGACAAGGCAATAATTTTTATTTGTTGTCATTAGACAAATGAGTGAAAGATTTTATTTTTGTATAAAAATAAAGATTTAAAAATATTTTAAACTCCTTTGTATGCTACTATGGGTAAGCGTGAATTTGAGAGATTAGGGATAATTTAGAGGATTTATGTTTAGATAAATCCATTCTTTTTCTTTTTTTAATAAGGATTTTACATTTCTTTGCTTGCTGGGGGTGGGAGGCAAAAGGTAGAAGAAATTAGTCAAATAAAGATTTAACATAGCCAGACGACTATATTTTGGAAAAAAAAAAATCGTAGTCGTATAAAAACACATTATATTGAGAAGATTTCTATGGATTTAAATAACAGTACACGAAGTTTCTGACACCCAAACTGTGAAAATGACAGCTAATTTGTGACTGTGCCCGTCGTCTATGGAGAAATATATGACACTGCAAATGAGATTTGTCGCTGACGTTCGCAAATTGTTGCAGAGAACATATTTCGCACGAAAGAAACGAGTTATAATCATGTGATTTGAAGATTGGGACCTTTTTTCCTCCCTCCGAAAGTAGCGTCGATGCGCGCTACAAACTACTGATATTTTGTATCGCGCTACTCGCTACACTACACTTTTTTAATGTAGCGCGCTACACTACAAACTACTGGAAAAAGTAGCGGCTACTGTAGTTTCGCTACTTGTAGCGCGCTACTTCCGAGCCCTGAGGGGGTCTGTACACAAATTTAAAGACTATATTTCATTTGTTGGTAATGTTGCAACGAACTCTTGCTTATGATGGAGATTCGTATATTTATCGTTAAAATTTTATAAATTAGTTGTGGTTCCTCTTTTAGCTATTTTTAATTCTATCGCGCTTCTAATATTGTAAACGCTGTTTAAATGAATCATAACCAACGTAATTGCGGAGAAAAGCATTATGATTTCATTCATTTAAAAGACTGATTCCATTAACCGATGATTCATATAACCGGCGACCATCTTTATTATAAACTCAAAACCCCCCCTAGAACCGAATTCTGGCTGCGCCACTGTTCATTTGTACAAACTTTACTATTATTTCAGTTTTAAACTTAGCATATAAAAAATTATACAAGCACATAAGCAAGTATACAAAAGTATACAAACAAAATTCGAGTCTATAGCTTCATACTTTTTCAAATTTAGTCTGAAAATTCACTTCTACGGGTTGTTTTTACGAGGGCAAGTCATTAAGTAAGTCACAGAAGATAATTAAATAATAACTTACAATGATATTCACTTCAAAACTATTTTTATTTCTCAACATATTCTCCACCAATATTTATCACCGTTTTATCAGTGCTCCAACACCAGCTGCATACAATTCTTTGGGTTGCTGTCTCAGCCACATTAGGACTTCAAGTTGAACCTTTTCATCATCTGTGAACATCATCTTGCTTCCAAGATGGTTTTTTAGTGGACTAAACAGATGGAAATCGAAGTGCTAAGTCGAAGCTGTATGGTGGATGTTGAAGAAGTTGCCAACCAAACTTTTGAATTGTCTGTCTCCTGTGTTCAACTTGAAGTCCTAATGTGGCTGAGACCCAAAGAATGTTACAAATGGTGTTGGGCCACTGATAAAACGGTGATATAAGTGCATAAATATTGGTGGAGAATATATTGAGAAATAAAAATAGTTTGGAAGTGAATATCATTGTAAGTTATTATTTAATTATATTTTGCGACTTACTTAATAACTTACCCTCGTAGTTCAGCAAAATATTTTTTTTAATAATTTTGCTGCAAGTTACATTAATAAATACATATTATTTCAATAGATTCAAATGATAATTATCTTGATATGTAAATGAGATTTTTTTTTATCTTTTGCTCGTGCATTTGTGCAAAATTTTCTTAGATTTTAGTATCAAATGAAGTATGCAAAAACATTACGTACACATAAGCAAACTTTACTACAATATTCGAATCTATATATTGATCTCATATTAATAATCATATATTAATAATCATATTGATCTGGATTTAGTTAGAAAATTTATTTCTATATGTAGCTAGTTCAACAAATTTTTCAATTTATAATATTTCTACACATTATATTAATAAATACGTTCCGTTTGAATAAATACAAACGATAATTATCTTACCCTACAAACAAATGAGATTTAATTATTTTGTTCTTATGTATTCGTTTTACAAAATTTACTTACACCAGTTTCAAATTTCAAATGAAGCATATGAAGAATTTTATTTGTAAATGAGTAAGCGTACAATCAATATAGCTTCATATTGATTAAGGATTTACTTAGAAAGCATACTCCTGTAATTGGCTTTTGGTTTAATAAATACATAAAATAATCTCTACTAATTAAATTAGTAAATATATTCTATTTTAATGAACAAAAAACGATAATTTCCCTGCTATATATTAATTTATTTTGTTCTTTTTGTTGTGCAGTATAAACCCTGACACGAACTTTCATTAAACGAAACTTCTGACTGTCACTTTCTTACTGTCGAGGACAATTTCGATGTATCAGCTATTTTTTCCTCTGTCTGCGGCAACGAATCTACTTGTACTTCAGTTTTTATCATTCCTTCTGTTGCCTTCTTAATATGTAGTTGTGTTTGAAAAAGCCGGGCGTTATGTTCCCCGCTCATCATTTATTCCAGTGTATTTCATATTATGATTTTATCAAGAAGTATATTAAACCTTCGTTTCCAAGCATACTTGCTGGAGTCATTCTCTACACAAGAATACACACTCTAAAGTTATATTATGTGTAATTAATAATTTTCTTTTTCATCTTGTTCAAAGTGGTGGTGCTCAAGGATTAGACCAGATATATACCAGTGGTGGAACCAACGAACGAAAGGTAAGCGAATCTTTTCTTACCTATTTGCTATCAATATATATTTGAATAAAAGAGCTCCGTATATATCTCACGTACTGCGTACCGAGTGCAAAACTTTTGGCAATTGCACTTATGCAAAACTTATTTATATTTCAGTTTCAAATGATATAGGCAAAGAATTTTATAAGAACGGGAAGCAAGCATACAAACAATATTCGACTCTATAACTTCTCATTCGCTATAGCTCGCTAGCAACTCTATATGCAATTTTATATGTGCAGAAGTAAGCATATTACACTTCTACATAACATAACTTCTACATACTACTTCAACATAACTTCTAAATAACATGCTACAAAATTTATTTATATTTCAGTTTCTAATGACACATGGAAAGAATTTTACATGCACGACAAGCAACCATACAAACCATACTCGACTCTATATAGCTTCATACTAATTTACCGTGTCTTTTTCTTATGTCTCGTATTATTCATTTCCTATTTCCAAAACAGTGCATCTTCTAATAGGCAATTGATGAACAGTGTTTAGCTCTACAAGAGTGAATGTGTTCACTGACCCATATTAACACTTTAGTGAATTCTACAGGTGTCTGTTTTTCACCTGCGTTTTATTTTTCCCGCTAAAATTTTGTAACGCATGCCTTACTGAAAATCAGCTGCCCCTTGACATCTGAGTTTGTTTATGCATTCCTCGATGTAACATTTTGTAATTTCGGAAGAATACTATTACTGTTAATATATTCATTTCAAAAAATCCAAATCAATGTCTTAGAAAAATAAGAAACGTCGTAGAAACGTAACATTTTCCATCCATTAAAATTATCCTTCATACATAGATAGTTTGAAAATACATGGTACAATTAAAATAAAATTATATAGCAACAAATAAAATTATATAGCAACATTCTTTTTAACTTGTTTATTTATATAACATCAATGTATCCAATATCTTTAGAAAAAGTTTAAACATAAATAATCAGATAAGAATAATAAGAAATATTCGACTTCCTTTAAAAAATATTTAGAATTTATATATTTAGACAACTAAAAGAAATCCTTTCAGGTTTAATTAATGAATCATTTATATTTTTAAAATTAACTATTTTCATTAAAGAAGTTCATCTTATTCACCCATTTCTATTTTGTAAACTTTTTAATAGACAGGGAGAATTTCTTTGTTATACATTATATATAATGGACGACCATATGAAAACTTTGAAGATGTTGATTCTCTTAGAGTAAATACAAAATAGCTGGGCAGCAACATGTAGAAAGTTTCTAACCCACAAAAATACCACGGATACAGCAACTTGAAATAGCAACCTTGTCATGGTAATATTAAAATGTAACTTTATGATCTTCTCTAACGTCACGTAAAGTTGATGTCACGTAGCGATTTGTTAGTTTTGTCCATTAAATCTGATTTTTGACATCAGTCAAAAACACATGCTGCTTGTAAGAGTATATTCCATGCTACTTGAACGAAGATTTTTAAAGAAAAAAAAATCTCCTATAGCTGTTTCCCATCTTTCTGTTATTTAAATAAATCTTATTTTGACATACATAATAAAAATTCTACCAAAATTAAAACATAATAAAATATGACTGTATTAATTAAAATGTTTTCATTTATACCATTTTCTTTTATTATAAAAAAAATTCTCTATCTTTAGTTCACTCTTTTCAAATTAATAAGAATTATATCGTTTATTTAAATTGCGTAACAAAAAATATTATTTAACTACATAATGGGGAAAATTATTTGTTTAAATTATATTAATATATATACATTTGCAATTATATAAATTTGAATTTTAAGCAAATTAAATAATAGTTTTATACCGTTTGCAACGTCAAAGCATATGGTATATTTGTTGCAAATATTACAGTCACATTCGTTCCGTTCTCTAGACGCCACCAACGCTATAGTTGCGTCTGTGACATTGGAGACTTGCAGAGAAGCCATAGCAACATTCCTGCCCATTCTTATTGCATGGACAATATCGGATTTAAGGCATGTTTTAATAGTTCACAATGTAATAAAATAATAAATAGGGAGAAAAAAATGATAAAATTTCTTTTTATACAAAAATTGAAATTTTTAAAGAAATATTGTCATAGCAACAACATCACAGTTCAAACCAAAGCAAAATCAATGTCCTATTGTTAAGCATATTTTAATAGTTCACAAGGTGTAGTAGGAAGCAAAAAATTTGGCAAAATTTATTTTCGTACAAAAATCAATTATTATTATTATTATTTTTAATATTGCAATTACCACTTTGCTTTTAGCATTGAACAATACTACATAAGCAATTTTAATGCCAGCATACACTGATTTTATTTGCATACAGATATAATTTTTCTTATAAGGATATAATTACACTCAAAATGTTTTGAAAATATAAATTTGAAACAGACTCCAATTTCTAAACAAATACGATATTAGGCTGATCTGAGAGCAGAAAAAGAGATTTTACGGACCACAGGGCGGCACAACTTAGAATTTGTAATCGAAAGCTTTTAATAGGAATAAACCATTTTGTTAAAGGCTAATTAAAGACGAAAAAGCATTACGCTAAGGCTCGGCATTGTCTGAAGCAATTTGCACTTTTACATCAAAAATAAAGCATGGCATTCATTGGAAAGGTTGCGAATGCAAACGTAATACTTTGGTCTTTCGATGGAATATTGGTTGAATTTTGAAAGTTGCTGTTTATTTTAAATGGATCTAATTAATAATGTCATACAGCAAAATTTCTTGAGGATCGTGAAATTTGGCATTTTAATGCTTCCCAAACTTCAGTATTATTAAAATTTATCGACATATCAGTATAAACAATTTTCTTAAAGAGGATTCGACTAGTATTAAGAAATGAAAACTCTTTGTTGCGGATTTATAGGATAATATGTCGTTATTATAATCATTATATGATCACAATAAGATGAGCAATATATGATCATTACCTTTCTCGTCTTTTTTCATTAATGTGAAAGGAAGATTACAAGAGTTCATTTCCCGAAATAGCAAAAACATTAAAAACATATATATTATATATTTTGTAAATTAGAGCTTCTTGAACAAAATGATGTAATATTTGTCACAATAAATGTTTCCTTAACAAAATTATGTTTTTTTTATATATTTGTCAATTTTTTTTTCTGCTTCCTACTATATTTCGTTTTACAGGAAAATAGCCAAAATCTAAACTTCTTAGCTTCTTACTTATAGTCTGTGAGATATTATACTGTGAGATATTTTCTCATTGAATACTGTTAAAACTAAATCATTGTTTATAAATGTATAGATTATTTTTAAAAGCTGTTTTTGTTTGTTTGTTTACATCATTTCTCTTGTCTCAGGCTCAAGATAATCAAAAATTAACATTTCTAAGGTACTAAATAAGTAAAACTCCTCAAAATAAAGGGGGGGGAAGAAAGGCATTAAACAGTAATATATTTCTAAAGTATTACACTTTAGATTTTCACAAATATAATAAAATCTGCTAAGACTGAATCTATAGGTACAGGAAAAAAAACCGTTTTTAGCAGGTACATTTGTATGATTAAATTAGCTTCTTTTACCCCGCACCATGAAAAATTTTCCGTTTAACTCAGAATTTTGTCATATACAGGTTTCGTTTCCCTGCAGTAAAAAAAGTAAAGTTTTACTGCAGTAAAAAAAGTAATGAATTAGTAAATTACAATTTCCTGTTACAAATTACAGTTAACGAGATCAACTGTTTCAAATTTTAGCTTAATATCTCGAAAATTCTTATTAGTTAATCATTTAGATAAGTAACATTTTTCAAAACTGTTCTTGGATGAGAAATATCTTTTGGGGCACAATTTCAGGTAAAAAAGAACCCCAAAATAATGTTCATCTAACTACACAAAATATATCAGATAGATAATTCAATTTAATTTCCAAATCACTGATACAAGCTTTCTTACTTATTAATTAACATAGTATATTTTTTATATGTATTATTACATTTTTGAAAATTTGTTACTCGAAAAACTGCTTAAAAGGTAATTTTTACACTGTAACATTAAAGATATATTGCATCTATTTGCGGCCAAAAGATAAGAACACTTTTCATGTAAATGAAAAGATGTAATAAATTTTTATAAATAAAAACTATATTAAATTAATTATATGGAATCTGAAGTTAAATGTGAAAAGTTTTTTTATATATTTTTATAGATGAAATATTTCTTGAAATGTTTTCTGCAAATAAATCAGCCGATGGTAAATTATAACAATGATCAAAATCGACTAAATTTCAACTTTTATAAATGCTAGTAAGTATTTGGCTTAAACATTTTTTGATCGATTTTACTTTAACTTAATAGAAGTACGATTCAAATTCGATCCAATTTTAAATTAATTTGATGCAGTTATAGAATTTCACCTGAAAATAATATTAAAATGTTCCAATGGAACTATTTTTCTTCCAACGAATTTTAAATTTCTTAATAATGTCAATGGCCTTATTTGTGAAAAAAATTGCATATCCATTTTAAAAACAAAGAATAATTAGCAAATGTAAAAGTACGGAAAAAATGTCCGAGTAAATTTTCTCCTCGATTTATTAAATATTTCTAAATTTTATTAATAAAGAACGTATAGAAAATTAAAATTCATTGATGTTTGTGTTTATATAAGCTGAATTTAATAATAAAATATTTTTAATTTTTGAATGTTTTAGAATTTGAATGGAGCACTGTGAAAGATGGCTTTAATATGCATTATTTTTTTGCCTTTTTAAAAGCCTTTTTTATTAATAAAATATCTACGTTTTATTTCAAAACATACTATATGAAGATAAAAGCACATATTTTATGCCAGGTACAATTTATAGATTTTCAAAATGAAAAGTGAAAATTCAAAATCTGATTATTCACTATCTCCTAATATAATCGTGTCAGGTGAATTTTCAAATCGACAAAACTTTTTACCTGATGCACTCATAAAAAAGTTATTGCCATCTTCTGGCAACAAGTGTAAAAATTTCACCTGCGTCGTGAGACTATATTACTATAAAAGATATTTAGTTATCACCTGGCTTCTCATAACCTTCACGTGTTGTTTCCTGTGCTTTTGTTTTCACTCTCGCACAGGTAATAGTTGTCAGTTCACGTTCTTCAGAAAGCCAAAACACTTGTATCTTCTTTAGTATTAATTTAAAAAATATATAATTAAACGAAATTTTAAGGAGATAAAAATCTAAAATTTTAACGAAATGCTTTCACTTCCTGCTTTATAGCATTCTCTAATGTGTGTTTTAGAAGAAAAATACCGTGAAAATTTATACATTTTTTTCATTCAATTTATACAATGTAAGTAATGAATGGCACAAAGGAGATCATAAATTTTATTAGATATTCAGAAAATACAGAATTATCGAATAATTTAAAAGTATTAAAATTTAAAATGCTGTTGTTGTAATAAATCGTTCACATCTTCATATTTATATGTTAGGAATTTTTTTTATGTGCAAAAAGAAAGTGTATCCTTAAAATGACTAATTTGTTTAAAAAAGGTAGAAAATGTCAAAAAATCTGTGGACATTTGGGAGACTTTAAATAAAGCAACTTGTTATGAATACAAAAAGGACATGTATTATATTACGTGGTATTTAAAGTAAGTGGCAACACCTTTGACAATCGTCTGCGTATTTTAATAAAATACAGTGGACTATCGTTAATGCGTCTACGTTATGTATCTCAGGTTAATGAAGACAATTTTGTTTTCCGCATCATTTCCTATTTGCAATAATGGTTAAAGACACCGGTTAAAGCGTACTACTCTTCGTATAATTCGTACAAATTTTTCATAAACTGACCGAGCAGAATCGAAACTGCGTTTGTATATATATAAACTTTCTGTATAATCAAATAATTGAAATATAAGATATTGACCAAATATTATGAAATCACTATAAGAAATAGCAGAGGCAAAATTCAAACTAAAATATGTAATCCTATGAAATGAAATATGTAAAATACAAATGAAAAAACAAGAGTATATACACTGATGAAAGCTTATATTGTAAATCACGTCTTCAAGGGCAGATGATTTACAAATATAAGCAAAGTACAGTCGATTTCTATTGAGACACCAGCTTTAAGCTAAAAAATTGTATCTCACTCTGCCCGCTTGACTGTGAAACAATATTAATAAAAGAAAAAAATTAACATTGAAAAACAAGAAAAGCTTTGAAATGGAATATAACACACACACATATATATATATATATATATATATATATATATATATATTCAAAAGCAATTTTGATGTAACTTTGGTTATTGAGAGGTTAATCAATATATTGTCAATATATTGTCAATATATTTTCTGTTACAATGAAGAGACAGAAAATTTCCTACCACCTTCCACCTTACTATAATATTAGGATTTTTCGGAATATAGGTTTTGATTTGTTAGCTAGATAAAAGAACATCTATCAATCAGGAAATAAAGCCCTGGAAACACTACTTCCAGTAAGGGAAATATAGAGATACTACATAGTAGTAATATTATCTGAGAGGTTTGATGTCACTATGAAATTCAATAGATTGCATCACTCTTCCAATATATCCTAGATAAATACTTATTCCATATAATTTACTAAACTATGTTAAAAATTTAATTTTGCGTTTCAAAAATATTTCTGATAATAATGCGCTTCAATCCACATGTTAATTTTAATGGCATGGCTGATCGTCTCCGACTTTTAATTCTATGATGAACAGGGGTTAATTGCGTCAAAGATTGTCAAACCACTTAGATTCAAGTTTTCAGCAGCTTTTCTGATAGATTGCCTTCTATCTAGATACAAATCAAGAATTCTATTTCGATATAATAATCCAATAAAATATATTTTCTAGAAAGATCCATAATATCACAATACAAATTATTCCATTTTCCAATTATTTTTTTTTACTAAAATAAACAGACGATTTTCAAAGAAGTTGCCCCCTTACTTTAAATTTCAAATAATATAACATTACATTGCATTATTGTATTCATAACAGTTATTTTGTTTAACGCTTCAAAAACGTACGTTGACTATTGTGATATTATTTTCGACCTTCTCGAATCAATTTGGTCATTTTTAGGATAAAAAATATTTTTGAAATATTTGAATTTATTTTATAATAATTATATATATATAAAGATGAATATGAAAAAAATCAAAAACTGAAAGAGCAGATAAAAGCAGATTATACAGTTATGCATGTAAAAATAAATTACAACTTTCTGTTAACAATTTAAAATATTTATTAAACGACGCTACATCTTCATTTGAAATCTCGTTTTCTTCACTTTAATAGCCTCTATGCTAGTGATTATATTTCATTTTTAAATCATGTAAACTTTCTTATATAATTTAAACTAGCTTTAAACATGTATAACAATTAAATTAAAATTCATAGATTCCGTAGAATATTGGTGACAGTCACAGATATAAATATAAATCCCAGATTACCTCAGTTAGAGAAGACTTAAAAAGAGTGTTCCCCAAAATTGTTGATGTTTTCCAAGGTCATCATTTGGTGATTCATAATCGTTCATCCATATAATTCGCGTTTATGATCTTCTTATAAATACAATTGACGAAACTTTTCACCTGCGCGGACTGTTCCCGCCAAAATACGCATGCTTGCCTTAAAATCAGCTGTGTTGATATTTTTTGGCGCGAAAATTACATCTCAGGTAACGTGGTTTTATTTACAAAGTAGAAATGAACGGAGTGAAACGAGGGAAAGCGCTTTAAATTTGTTTTCTTCTAAATTTCGTTTATTTCTAAAATGTGCACTTATAGTGAGTCAACAAAATAGGTAAGTAAACTTTCACTACGATTTGAAAGTGTTATGATTCGTTTAAAAATCGTTAATAGTAAACGATTTTGATAAAACATATGCACAAGCGGAAAACATATGGAGACTATTAAAGCATTGTGTACAAGCATCAAAATTCAATAAAATTTTAACATTATTACATCCAGAATTTGAATTATCTCTGACATGTTACAAGATGTATTATAAGGAAAACGTATTCTGATTTTTGATATTTGTGTAATTAAAATTCTGAAAGATCATTTCCCAGATAATACTATTTTAAGTACTGAATAATTTAAATTTCGTATTGTGGTGTATGTACATGTATATGCCGTATTGCTGTATGTGTGTATAAGATGTTTTTGATAAGGTGTAAAAAAGTTATGCTCGAATATAAGACGCAGTATAATTTAACGGAAGAAAATCTAGATATTTGAAAATACAAATTGAGGAAGAAAGAAAATTAACCTGAATTAGAGTATTTACTCACGTGTATTACGCCCCTTTATTTAAATACAATAAAATTGAGGTTTTCGCAATGTGTACTTTTCACCCTCTGGAACAGTGTTGCCAGTTGGGCTACTTTTATATATATAAATATATATACAGATTGTTTGATTGATGCTACTTTATTGAATGAAAATATTCGTAGTATTTATTGACAAATTAATGACAGATTAAATAAGGCGAATATTGTAGCTTCAAAAAAGTGGTAGCAGTCAATCAATCTGAATAATAAACAAAAATGTAGCACAATCGGCAACACCTATCTGGTAATTTTATTTTAAAAATATATAAATCGATACCCCGAATATAATACTGCTACACGTTATCAAACGTACACGTATATCAAACCCATAAAGCACAACAAAATTTTTTTGTTTTCAAAACTCTTTTAAAAATAAATATTTTTAATGCAAAAAATCTAAATTTATATAAAACAGAAACATGCCAATTGCATAGCTGCGAACCTTCAAGCTTTTTCAAGTCAAATAAACATAATTTGAACCAGAAAAATGATTTGATATTTCCTGATTATAAGTTTTGCTATTAAAAGGTGTGGAGGAGGGAGAACCGTAAATTTAGCAACTATTCAATTGTTTAAATGCAACGTCATAACATTAATTCGTATTAGCCTAGCGTTGCATTTCGCTAAAACCCTTTTTGTTGTTTGCACACCAGTAATTCTGAAGCGAAATACTTTATGTTTTTTATGATAAAACTCCTCAGTAAAATAAGACACCAAATTTCTATTCTAAAAAAAGTGGTGTAAAATGCATTTTTTTTTCATTTTTAAGAGAAAAATAATTGTGGCATAATGGGTTAATTCGGAAAAGAACGAATTTACCGTGTACTTGCTCACAATACAAAAACTACAGCATTTACAAAAATGCTATTATGTATTTTATTTTATTTATAACTTCTGTATCTGTACAATTTTATCACAAATTCTACATGGTGCACACGGTCAGTTAGTGAAAAGCATTCATGCTGAGCTGTCGGAAACATTCTGTGTAATGTATACATATACGGCGCACTTTTCAAAAGTTTGTAAAAAAAAAATTATAAATGTAAAATTTAGCATATTTATCTAATATTAAAAGCTTTAACGCAATTTATCACACATGGTTTTTTGTTCTATTACAATTAGTCAATAACTATGTATAACAAAGCAAAGCATATAAAATAATTCATTGTCGATCATACATTTCTTTGATCCTGCTGAACATCTTTGAATGCATCGAATTTTCCTTAAGTAGAAAATTTCCTATTAAAAAATTCTAGCTAAACATATTTTCTATCCATATTTTCTAAAGCTCTACTTACATAAAAAATGTGGTTTAAGAATCAGTTATATGAATGAATTTGAACTGTCGAACACTTAATGCATTGAGCATTTAATTCGCATGTTTTTTTGTTTATTAAATTTTTCATGTATATTTTTCTGGTACATATATGTATGGTTTAAGAATCAGTTACATGAATTAACTTAAAGTTAATTTAGTTAATTATTTTTTATTGTTTAATTTATTGGGTGTATTTATAATTGGTATTTGTATTTTATAATATTTTAAAATTATTTTATTAAAAATGCATTTTTTTTTTTTACATAGCCAACTTCGAATACACTTTGTAAAACCATTTTTTACCATAGTTCAAGTTCAGAAACTTTAATACTATACTTAATAGGACCGGTAACAGTTATATTACTATTATGCTAGATAATTTACGATTTCAAATACTATAATAATTGATTGCATTTGAACCGTTAAACACTTCAGGCCTTGTCCAGTTAATTCGTATATTTTTATTTATTAAATTTTTCATGTAAATTTTTTCTGGTAAATATTATTATTGTGAATAAATGAAAATATCTATAAGTGATTAACGCAAATGTATCCCTTTAAACAATTAGATGTTACACTGTAATACCTTTACGAATGTTCGAAGATCTGACAAGATGGTGCATAATTTGAAACCAGAATATCTGGAGAACAGAATTTTCACATTTGTTTACTTTGTTTTTACCTTAACTATATTGAAAATTTTGAATATATACTTACCTATGATAAATTATTATAGTATTTGAAATCGTAAATTATCTAGCATAATAATATAACTGCTACCGGTACTATTAAGTAGTATTAAAGTTTCTGAACTTGAACTGTGGTAGACAAGTTGGAAATTGTTTAACGTGACAAATAAGGTGCGTTCGTTTCGTGCTATAACTAGTTTTACAATGTAAAAAATCTTTTTTTTTTCTTATTACGTATGTCATGTTTTCAGATGCGATTTTTTTTTCGACACCAGCCAGCGCTGTAAATTCACCATGGAGATCTTGCTTTGCGAATAATTACCTCCATGGTTAATATTTCTATGACTCACGATGAATGAATATTTTGTTTATTTACTTTAATAGATTAAGATATTCGGCTGTTAACCTAATTTTCACTGAAGATATCTCAGAATCTATAAATTTTTGAATGTAACTCATCTCTCAAGCAAACAATTTTTTTTGAACGATCTTTCTGAAAATGTAACGTTTATGCAATTTTATTTAAAACAATAAATTTGAATAAAAATGGCCGCCTGGCATATGAAAAAAGATGTGATTAGCCCGTATTTGTTTTCCTCAGTCATATGACTTGCGCTTTTATTATATATATTATGTATGATATGATTTTACAGAATAAAGAAAACTTTTATTAATATATTTTTAAGTTTTGATTCGATTTTCATAAAATTTGAAATGACTCGACAAAATTCTTCAACGATTCTATATATTAAATTTCAAACCATTCGGTTGAGTAGTTTTTGCGCTGTTATATGCGGATAGACGGACAGACAGACAGACGGACTGACAGACGGACAGACGGACGGACTAGACGACGACTATAGGTACTACGTATGTATATAATTACGAACGCACCTAAAAATGGTTTTAAAAAGCGCATTCAAAGTTGCTTATGTTAAAAAAAATTGCATTTTTAATAAAATACTTTTAAAATATTATAAAATACAAATATATCAATTATAAATTCACCCAATAAATAAAACAATAAAAAATAATTTCACGTGTATACGAGATTGTTTTATACTGACGCACTTTTCGAATGCAGCAGTCAATTAATACGTATAGCTCGGGGCAAAAGTCACACACACGACTCACACCTGTGTGCAATGAAGTAAATTAATAATAACCACATTAAAACAAGACTGTCGCGTACAACAAAATGTATGTTGTGCGCTTGGTTGATACCACCTGCGTTGCATGCGCGCATCATCGCTCATCTAATTGTCTTGGCATAAGGGGTTATGCATGCAATTTGATGAAATAACAGGACTTTTCACAAATTGCGATGGACTTTAAAGTACAGTAGCCTCCTGTTATATCGCTTCTCGTTATATTTCTAATTCGGATATATCGCTCGTCTTTCTTGTCAAAAAATAAATCGGTCAAGTGTGAGTATAACTCGCGCTCAAAGGGTTTCATACATGAAAATTATTAATTACTATTTATTAATTAATAAACTCCTACTACCCCTAATTTTTTCATAATTTTAGTCTGAGTAGATTCAGAAATAGGGGGGGGGGGATATATTTTTCCAATATACTTTCGAACGATACCCTACACGATATATAAAAAGAAAATATATTTTTCAAGTAACTTAATTAATATCTCGGCTAATTACCGACATAAAAACGTCAAGTTTGTGTATAACGAAAAAATGCGTTTTTCTCAAAAACTATATAATCTAGGAAAATCGCTATAGTTTTCCTGCAAGGTTTAAATAAACTCCTACTACCTCTAATTTTTTCATAATTTTAGTCTCAGTAGATTCAGAAATGGGGGGGGGGGGATATATTTTTCCACTATACTTTCGAACGATACCCTACACGATATATAATAAGAAAATATTTTTTTCAAGTAACTTAATTAATACCTCGGCTAATTACCGACATAAAAAAGTCAAGTTTGTGTGTAACGAAAAAAAGCGTTTTTATTAAAAACTATGTTATCTAGGAAAATCGCTATAGTTTTCCTGCAAGGTTTAAATAAATTCCTACTACTCCTAATTTTTCATAATTTTAGTTTAAGTCGATTCGGAAATAAAGGGGGGGGGGGGCATATTTTTGCACTGCTTTTTCGACGATATCTCTGAAAATATAATACCTAAAATTAAAACAAATATATTTTTATGTTCGGTATTACGTGATCTTTCCCACGATACCCACACAGGATATACAAAAAGAAAACTTTTTTTTTTCAAGTAACTTAATGAGCCGCCCCCTAAATTTTTCCTAAACGTATTTGTGAATGGCTAATAATCAGAAAATATGTGGATAAAAAGGCTTTATAACTTTCCGAAATTTGAACTTTCCACGTCCCATAGTTTACGAGAAAAAGGGCTCTGACAGACGGACAAACAAACACAGGAGTGATTTTATAATGGTTCCGTTTTTACTTTTTAAGTACGGAACCCTAAAAAAGAAGAAAAGAAAAAGAAGAAAAAATAACAGAAAAAGAAAAAAAAATTATTTTTACATTCACCTTCCAACGGGCACTTTATAATTCTTTGCACGAATGGACGCGTGTCGTATTTTTTTACTCAAAGTACTTATACTATTACAAATGCGGAATATTTCATAAGAATAACAAGAGAAAGGATAAAAATAACTATTATGTATAGCAATCGTAAAAATTTAATTATAATCACGACGCAGCATTTGATATAAAAGGTTAAGAAAATCACATTAATCTTTAAATTTAAAACAGCGCTTGCTGACAGATTAACTGAACTTTTTAAGTATTTCTTTTTAAATTACAATAAATGTAATTAATTATCTTTTCTTAATTGAGGGCGTCCGGCAAAAGAGTGCCAAGCCACATTTTTGAACTTCTGAGATATTTCAATTTGAAAATTGGATCCAATACTCAAATCAAGATATATAACCTAAAGTTTTTTCGCCAATGTCTTAGTAACATTTGAGATATTCTGAGTAACAATATGGCATTACTTTAATGATATTACTATTGCGTTTTTTGTAAATTAGCTATCTTCATTGGGAGCATAAACATCTGGGGCAAAAACGAAACCTGTCGCATAGGCTGCCATCAAGTGACATTAGAAACACATTATATGTTGGATATTATAATTTACAATATTAAGCAACAGATTACAGTGTTAGATTTATTTTACCAAAAATGTAGCTTGGCACTTTCTTACCCCGACCCCCTCAATTTCATTTAAGAAAATTATAACATGTGTGTAAATTGTCAGTTTACAGATATACAGTGTCCGCCAAATCTCCCTATCTCGGGAATACGTCGTAATTTCGAAAAACTTTAACCCTTTCGGGGTCAAGCACTTATACCCCTGTAATGTTGAATTCCCACCGGAATTTAGGAAAGAATTTAGTTCAA
The DNA here is from genome assembly GCA_963931845.1 of Maratus michaelseni. Classification (NCBI taxonomy): domain Eukaryota; kingdom Metazoa; phylum Arthropoda; class Arachnida; order Araneae; family Salticidae; genus Maratus; species Maratus michaelseni. The sequence goes on from OZ007589.1 coordinate 362,845,877, forward strand.
AATAAGAATAAGCAATTTTTCAACTTTTTCTCGTCAAAGTTTAAAAAGTAAAATTTAATTAAAAGTTTCTGGTTTGAATCGGATTAAAATTAGAAGGTATATAATAACCACCGCCCCTCAAAGGGTTAAAATACATGTCCAATGAATTTAAGACGGAAAAAGAAAGAAAAATATATTAAACATTTTTGGAGCAAGGGAGTATAGGACACCTTCCCGGGAGACTAACTTTAAAATTTTTAATACTAACACTTAATTTTAACATCATATTTAGATACTACGGAAAAAAAAAAAACTTAGGATACCAAACAAGAAGTCATTCGGTTATGTAGTTTAGAAATTATACAGGTTTAAAGTTTGGAACTCCCTGTGTTAAATTCATGTTTAACTGTTCTAAAACAGATTGCAATGCGGGTAAGCTTTTCAAAACAACTCAAAAACTACTAGCCGGAATGAGCTCTAATTTTGAGTTCGCGTACTTAAAATTTCTATAGAAATCGATTTCTGTTAAAATATTCATGCCTTGCAATTCATATTTTTATTGAAAATTAATTTCAAAATATGTATATTTTTTTAATTAATTTTCCCAAAAAAAATATGAATTTTAATCTAGGAAACATTTGACAGAAGTGATTTCTAGAAGCTTCAAATATGTGAATCCAAAATTATTCCGAATAGTTTCTGAGTTATGCTTCAAAACTTATATGTCTTGCAACCTGTTTAATTAATTAATTAATTAATTAATTAAACGGTTAAAAGTTAAGTATAATCTATTTATTTACTTATTTATTTATTAAACGGTTAAAAATGAATTTTACATAAGGGGTTCTTTACTTTAAACCTGCGTAGTTTCTGTACTACCTGACCGAATAACTTCCCGTTTGGTAGGGTAATTTTTTTTTCCTTTATAAAAGAAAAAAAAAAAAAAAAAAAAAAAAAAAAGACAAATGGGATAGAAAAATTTGGTGTTCGTATGAGGAATTCCAGAGTTTGATATAATTTCCGTATGTAGAAGGCCGCCTAAGCATATATTTTTTTAATTTACATAAATTTATAGAATGTAGGTTTTTTTTTTTTTTTTTTTTTTTTTTTTTTTGAGACAATTAGGTTATTAAATGTATGGGATGTTCTCTTGTTTTTTTTTCTTTGACCGACTGTACATATTTTTTTTTTCTGAACATCTCAACAATGTTTATAATTATACAAAATTTTATGAAGAATATTTCTTCATTCTTGATAAATTGAGTCTTTCGTTGATAAATAAAAATGTACGCAATGTTTTTCGGTGATATGTGTTGTGGTTCAACCATTAAATGTGCCAAATTGTATTTAAAAATACTCATGTAAATTTTTAAGGGTTTTTTTTAATATTTTAATAAACGAATTACGTTTCCAGAGGCATTAAAAATATCTCTGTGGTGTGATGTATATTTATATTTATTAAGAAATTTCTCTATTTGAATTCAACAAGCTTCAAAATTATCACATTTTTTCAATCATCATTCAATTTATCACAATTCGTGTAATTTTGTTTTAAAATAAAACGAAATACGTAGACTCTTATGTTTGGTATTATTGCATAGATTATTGCATAACATCACACCATAATTAAAATATAATGTATTTCTGTTATTGCCATACAAACATAAGCAAAATACTATGCAAATATACCACGCATTATAAGATGCAACTTTCAGGTTTGGAAAGCAATCGAATTCCTGTGTCTACTGTCATCCCCTTTGAGTTATTTGTAACTTTTAGACGATTGTATTCAGCATAAATGGATATCGAACAAAAATGCCTTTGAGAAAATGACCTAGTTTCGAGGTGAAAACAGAAAATACAAAAATTTTGCTTCCGGCTGTCACTAAATTGTTTGTTTATAAACATACAATTCAATGTAACAAGTGCATGTCGTTAGATTCAATTATGATGTTCGTAAAATAGAAGAATCAAAAATAATTTCAGACATAAAAAATTATAAAACACAACAACAACTATAATTAGTATCCCACCCCCTACTAAAATGTCAACCTCCTTCGGAGTCGTTCCCTTGTCTTCATGGTGGGGCAAATTTGTTTCGTTGTGTAACATGCAATTATTGAAAAAGACCCATAATTATGCATCAGTACGCACTCTAATATCTCTTTTGTGAGACATATATTTTAAGTCTAAATGTTACTTGAATGCTCCACCTAACAAGGAGGGTGAATTTGAGATAACAAATAGAACTGTTAAAAGAGATGAAATAAGAATGGAAATAGTACCACCCATGAGAATTCAGAGCAAATTTCCGGAGTTACTATTAAAAGAATTATTTTTAAAAATAATTATTTAAATAATCATAATATTTTTTTTTTACTAATGCAAATTAAGTATATTTGCCGTAAGTTTTGAATATTTTCTCTGTGTTAAAAGGCGGGTTTATTTTTTAATTACTTTTTTATATAAAAGAGCTATTGTTGCGACTTGCCTTCACATTGGCTTGTCCTGACGCATTCCAGTATAATTTTGGTCTTATCGATTGACAACAATTAGTTTTCTCAATTGTTTGTTTGTCGGGGTTCTGATCAGGTCTGTGGTAATGTTCGCTAGATCCACTAATTTCGAAGAATGTACCGAGCTATAAATATCAAATCTGTATGTAATATTTCGTATATATTAAGCTTTTTAAAATAAGAGTTCGTCTTAACTTAGTATTGAACCAGCGACCATTAAATATTCTAATTTTTTTAGCTATAGTTATAAGAATAGTTTACTCTTTATAAGATTTTCCAGTCTTCATGGTAAAATTTACTGGATAATAATATTATGGTTTTAATTTGAGTTTTGGTATTTTGCATAAATATAATTTTATATGTTATACCAATTTCACAGTTACAAAAGATGACTTATACAGTAACAAATGATCCCGCATTAAGAATATGTCATTTTTCTGTAAGCGAAAGTTGCATCATACTTCAATCAAGAAAAGCATCATTTTCATAAATGTTTTAAAAGAAAGTCAAAATATCATTTTGTAATAAATAAATATTTTTTTAACCCATTTGGTAACTTAGAATCTATTTCTTACAAATTACTATTTGGATCTTTTTCAGGATCTTTTAAAACATCTCATTAAAATCGCTTTAATTAAAGAATAGCAACATCTCTGAATAATATAACATTACAACTATTAGTATTTTCATTTTCAGTTCAAATTTATACTCTTTTTAAGGTAGATTTCGTAATAAATACTACCTATTACATTCTCCCCTAAGTTGGAATTTCTGAAAATTTTTTGCAGACCTTCGCCGATCATGACTCCCAGAACCCAAATCCTCCCCCCCCCCCCCCCGTTCAAAACTTTATCTATCTATGTTACATTTTTATGGACACGATAACTGCAATAATTCTGCACAGATCTCTTCGAAACTGATACATAAAATGAAGAAGCATAAAATCTCGGTCAAGTTCGTTAATGGGCAAAATCGAACCAAGGAGGGGGGAATTGTGGGGGGGGGTCTTTTTGTGAAAACAGAAAAAACTCCATAACTTCTTAATTATGATACGTATCGAATCCGTTTAAAGTTATTATTACTTCTAGGAAAAGAGCCGAAAATTCATGTATGACAGATTTTTGATATCAATAAATATGGCCTCAAGGGGGGGGGGGGAGGGAGAGGGGTTTCAGAAGAAAAAAATGCATAACTTCGTGAATTCACAAGATATCAAATCTGCTTAAATTTATTATAAATCCTCTTAATATTATCTAAAACTTTTGCACTGACAAGCTTTTTATAGGACCAACCCTTACAGCAAAAAAAAAAAAAAAAAAAAAAATATTTAAAAATGTAAAAAATTAAAAAAAACAATCCCTGCCGGCTCCACCTACAAACAAGGTAGATTTCGAAGTGGGCGGTTCCAACTGCAACATCATGGCAAAAAGGTAATTTCTTCTGCAATTCCCAACAAACAGGCGCCCCACGATCTGCGTCTTCGAAATATACCTGTGCCTGTAGGCCGAGCCGTCAGGGATTTTTTTCATTGCAGAGCTCTCTTTTTCTATGTAGAATATCATAAAACTATCCTTAGAGTTTTTTTTCTTTATTAACTCATTTTTATAATGTTCTTCTCAACATACTTATACAGCTATTTACATATACACTGCTCAAAATAGTTAGGGAAGCACATGGTTTTAACGAAATTACGCAAATACTTACAGGGATAAGTAACATAAAATAAAACATCCATAATTGAAAACATAGCAGAAAACAGAAGAAGAAAATTTCAAATGCAAAACAAAGTTCATGTCGTCAAAAACCAGAAAAAGGAGATAAATGCAGAAATCGGGATTTCGCAGAAATGTCTGTTTCACTGTCTCAGTTGTAAAATTTAATTGCTCAGCTTTTCGTTTGAGAAAAGGTGATTTGAAAATGTCGCAACAAAGTGATTTACCGGAATTCATGGTTTGGCGTATTATCGAGAGACTTGAATCCGGGCAAACACAACAAAGTGTAGTGGATTCTGTTCGAGTCGCAAGAAGTGTCATTGCAAAGACTGTGGAATCGATTCCAAAAAACAGGGAATGTTAGAAGTCGGCCAGGACAAGGTCGGCCACGTGCTACCACAACAATTGGTGACCAATATATCCTGTTAACAGCTCCTCGAAACAGAACAGACAATGCTACTCAGCTGCAAAGACAGTAACTCTTGGCAGCACGACGAAGGATGTCCAGCCAAACAGTCCGAAACAGGTTTCATCGGGTGGTCTCTATACACGTAGGCCAATGGTTTGTATTCCGCTAACCTCAAGACACCGTGTGGCCCGAAGAAGGTGAGTTGCTGAACATCGAGATTGAAGTCAACGTGATTAGAGTTAAGTGCTGTTTACCGAAGAGTCCCGATTCAGTCTGCAGTGTGACTCCCGACGTGTTTTGGTATGGAGGGAAAGGGGCACTCGATATAACCCCACATTCGTTCGTGAACGATCACATTATAGACGAGGAGGTTTGATGGTATGGGCTAGAAACAGCATAGGTGAACGCACGGACATGCATATCATTCGGAATGGCACTTTTATGGCCAAAGGTATGGAGACGAGATACTGAGTTAAAATGGCGTACCTTACTCTGCAACTATTGTTGCTTTGTTGGCCTTCGTTTTCTGGCCTTTGTTTTCATGCATGATAATGCAAGACCGTATACAGCTCATTTTGTGGAGAACATGCTTGTAGCTGAAACAATACAGTGTATGGACTGGCCAGCATGCTCTGCTGACCTGAATCCAATCAAGCATAGGATACACTTGGACGATGCATTACAGCGATACCAAGGCCTCCATTTACTGTCCGAGGCTTAGAGATTGCAATTCTTGTGGAGTGGAACAGTATTTTCCAAAATCTTATCGATAATCTCATCGCATCCATGAAAAACAGGTGTGCAGCAGCCTTAACTGTTCGAGGAGACCACACCGCCATAGTAAATATCTTGCATAATTTCTAAACAATACTTTTTTGTCATTTACATGTAACCAGTTTCCCTAAACCATATTTTCATGTTCTATCCATCTTTTCAAAGAATTAAAGCTCGCGTCTTTTTTCTGTATTGCGCACTGATACACGTGTACTCTCCATTTAAAGTCCATGCATGGCTGTCTCGCATGGTTCTCTGCACTTCTTAGCTTGTTCTCCTAATTTTTTTTTAGCAGTGTATTATGCTGAAACTGATTAACAATGCACAAAATTTTTAATCCTTGCCATGATTTCTGGAAATGAAAATTATGACCGACTTTCTAAAATTAGCAATATCTGCATACGTATATATTTTTTAAATTGCTATTATCAATACAAAATATCATAGATTGAGCTTACTCTTGTGTCCTCATATGATTTGAGATTGGAATACTTAAATTATTGCATTTTTCAAACCATCTGTTGCAGCTTACTTACAAATTGTGTAACTTTCAAAGTGTGTGAAAAATAAAATATAGGTATCATACTGAATTCAAAAACTTGTTCAACTGACATCATAAATATTTTATACTTTTTGTTGAACCTGTATTTTTCATGCAATTATTTAATGAATAACTTTGTTTCTTATGAGAAATCTATGCCGTGTTAATCCGATATTTGTTGCAATTTCCCAAAAATGTATTTCTTATTCACCAAAATAACAAGCCCTTTTCCACTTTAAAGAAAAAATATATAAATAAAGATTTTTTCATGCCGTAGCATCTATTCGTCAACATAGTACACTGTAAAAAAATCGGAGCAAACAATCCAGCCATTCGACGATTTTTATAGATAACGGTTACTAGCCGTAATTTTAATCGATCTTAACCAATGAGAACGCTTCATAGTATGGTCATGTAACGTAATTTACAAAAACGGTTGAATGACTACAACAGTTTGCAGCAGATTTTTAATAGTGTACATTTTAAAAAAAGTAAGAGGGGAAAGATTGTTGAATGTTATAATTTCATTTCTTTGAAAATCGGTTAAAAATAAAATGCATAGCAGTATAAAGTAGCAGTACAGTAATACCTCGGTTTTCATTGACTTCGGTTATCGTCGGTTTCGGTTTTCGTCAATTTTTTCCACGAAAAATTTGTTTTGGTTTTCGTCGGTTGCCTCGGATTACGTTTATTTCCAGTGTATTTTTGTGCTTTTTTTACTGATTGCGAGTGCTCCATCATCGGACCAAAGAAAGTTTCTAGTCAGCAACTTGTTTAATGATAATGTCTTGCCCCATTTTGGAAAAATCTTGAAGTGGCGCTAGAAGCAGAACACTTTAGACAGCTTTTTTGAGCGACATAAACAGGGGTGTAAAAATAGGGCGCCAATGGACCGATTGTCACCACTAAATTTTATTAGTATTCTTCGCCTAAATTTCATTAGTATAATTCGCCTAAATTGTATTCGTATTTTATAAAACGTAGAATACTAAAAATTTAGTGGTGGCAATCGGCACAGTTGCGCCCAGTTTTTACAGCCCTGGACATTAAGTCCTCTGATTCTGAAGCTAGTCTTACTGCCAAAAGAACAAAAAGGGAACTGGCCCCAGATACCATACAGATACCACTGCCTTGATACCAAACACCAAGAATATTTCTTATTGTTTTTAGCATTAAACTCTATGCTTATTCTCTACAAAATGCGTTTTAGTTTTAGGTACATATTTTGGAGTGTTTAGAACGAATTAATTGGATCTACATAGATTCATATGGAAATGATTGCCTCGATTTTCCTCGGTTTCGGATTTCGCCGATTGTTTTCGGACGGATTATTGACGAAAACCGAGGTATCGCTGTACATTTTTAAAACATCGAAAAGTCTTTTTAAAATAAAACAAATGGTAAATTATTAACAAAAAGCGGTTTTCACAAGAGCCATTGCTTTTAACAGATTGGCGCAATCTTTTGAATTCTTACAAATTTCGGCCGAAATTCCTGTCTTTATTCGAACAACGCAAACTTCACAACTTCTGACCACCCGCAATATATCTGAAAAGAAAAAAGCAATTTTCCTTGGAATCACGAATTTTGATTGCTACTGCCTTGTTTTCGAAGCTAAAGAAAAAAAAAAGTAAAATATAAAAGAAGAAGAAGAGTTTTCATGAAGGCGGGGGCAGAACTGAGATGTACTTTCTTCTCAATAAAACTAAAAACACAAGAAAGAAATATGTTTTTTTTTTTTTTTTTCATTTGATAGATACACCCTTCTAATTTAACCTACTTTGGGTGTTTATTACCCTTCAATTATGTCTCTTACCCTCCAATATCACTGATTCCAATTTCGTTGCAGTTTATAATATCTAAGAAACGTTAACTGTGAAAAATTAAGCGACTAGTTGTATTTAAATTATATGCAGCATGACAAAAGCACATTAAAATATCTAACAATTTTTAAAACGCAATTTCCGGTCAATTTTTTTTCTTTTCTAGTTTCGGCCTGATTTTAAAGCCCAATTTCTTAGCTAATTAGATCAATTTGAATGCACTTCTATCTTTCTTAGAATTTGAGTTACGGACATAATAAATTCACAGGGAGTTAGATGATCAAATTATATTTTATTCATTAGTGGGGTGAATCATTTTTATTAACACTTTCCAACCTAAGTTGAAAAGTGTTTATGACTTCGGTTTGTCTGGCCGTCTGCCGTCTGCCGTCTGCCGTCTGGCCGTCTGGCCGTGCTCTAACTCCCGTAAATATGCTCGGATTGCCCTGCAATTTTTATATGTTATTGTCGTTACCTATAGCATGTTCTCTATTTCAACTGAAGTGTGTAGCACTTGTAGTTTTTTTACAGGGACACTCAAAACAATTCCGTTACATTACGATCTATGGGGAAAAATCATTTGCGGTTTATTTTAATGATGTTACACATTTTCAAACACATTTTAATTGATATATATCACTAAAGTGCATTACAAGAAGCTTAATATGGAATAGGGTGTGCATAGCACTTATAGTTACTTTACAGGGGCAGTCAAAAGAATTCCGTTACATTACGTCTATGGAGAAAAATCGTTTGCAGTTTAATTAAGTAATGTTTCAGTATTTTAAACGCATTGAAATTTATAATATCACTAAGGTGCATTACAAGAGGCTTACTACAGAATATTGTGTGTATAGCAGTCATCGTTCATTTACAGTGACACACAAAAGAATTCTCTACTGTCTATTAACAATAATTCCTGGAAGTGCGTTTTAAGTTACAGAATGCGATTTTAAATTTAACTCACTTTTTGTCTATTACTTGGTATGTATAAATTCTGCAGATCCTATACAGACCAGCACAAAAGTTCGCGAACACATTTCCGTTTATTGGCAGAAATTCCAGAAGGAAAATTTTAAACTGTGCTACGCGTTTCCTAACTAAACTCAAATTTAGCATCCTATGTAGTATATATACAAATCTATAGATCATATACAGGGCTGAATAAAAGTATTCGGGTATTTTTCCGAATATTGTATATGGTGGACATATATGTTGGAAATTCCTGAAATTACGTTTTTAAATATGTTATGCGTTTTCCAAATTGTAGATGTTATCTTTCAGTTTATTAAACGGTAATGATTTATAAAATTATTTTGGAAGCGTTGGAAAGTGTTGCATAATCTATGCTTGACGCATGATTTTCCGTTCTTGTTTTAGTTGTAATTTGTTTATAATTTTACTTTAATGAAAAAGATCATATTACAAAAAGTTATGCATATAATGTTATGATACTTTATTTCAATATTAGCTGACTCGCCCGATGTTGCAAAGGCTCGTGATATTCAATAAACTACAAATTTGGATGATAGTATATCTTCGATCCGATTTTGTATAAATTTATATTTTTAAATAAAAAATTCGCAAAAAAAAAAAAGATTGATATTTAGTGGTAAAAGTACTCGTAAGAATTGTTTCTTGTTTTTTCACGTAGCGTCGTTCCATAGTTCTATATATATATATATAAAAAAAAAAAAAAAAAGCTCTTGTTGTCCAATTTTTTTACATTTTTTATCGATTATAAATATAACGGTTTTGCAGCTCGTGTAAAAATTTCGTGAAAAAATATTGATATCTAGTTGTAAAAGAAAGCTGTTTTCTTCTCGCAATTTTTTTTTCGCGCCGCCGGGTCCTTTAACATAACAAAAAAAAAAAAAAGTTTTTGTCGTTTGAACTTTCTGAAATTTTAGTAGTTTATAAATATAACTGTATCCGAGCCCTCTATAACATTTTGTGAAAAGATATACATATTAAATAATGTAAACGTTACCTGAAGCCGAGCGTGGCCGCGCAGAAACACCCCGATATTTAGCGTTTTCGTCCAAAGTGTCTCAGATTTTATTTTTATTTTTTTTATTTCTACTCGTCCGAACGTTTCGAAATTGTTATAGGTGATGTACATCTGGTCCACCAAGATGCTCTAAAGAGATTGCGTCGAATTACAAACGTTTAGTTACTTTTAGCATAGAAAACAAATCGTCTCGGGAGGCGCGAAATGATCTGCGTTCGCCGGTGTTTTTGAATGTGTCAAAATTCGTATTATTGTTTATTCGTATTATTTATTCTAAGTTGTATGAAAAGTTTTACCTCATAGTATGCCAGAACGCAAATTTTGAGTTTGTTTGTTAGAGTTATCTGTACGTTATATTGCATAACAGCTGTAAATCATCAACTACATTTTGAATATTACTCGAAAAACAAATAAAATCCATTACCCTTTTTTCACTTTAAAGAAAAAACGACATTTCTACAACAGAAACTGCTGTTCATTTCGCACTCACACTTGATTGCAGTTGAATGTACTGTAGCTTTCTTTGGTTAGCAGAAAGGAAGTTATCTGTAACATGTAACCGCCATTTCTTCCCGCCTGTTTCTACCCCTGAATTATGTGGCTTGTTTGAAGCGATAAGCGGTGCAACTAATTCTGTTTATGTCGTTAGCAAAGTACGTAAAACTTTAAAAAACTCTTAAAATGCAGTATGTACTTGAAAAGTTTGTTCTCTTCTTTTAATAACATGTTTTATTTTTTCTGGCTTTGAATTAGGAAACCGCATTTTATAGGTTAGTAGATTGCATACTATAAGCCTATTTTAAACATAACAGCAGTTGCGTAATCTTAACAGTATAAACTACTGTGAATTTAACCACATAATGTGCTGTTGAAATAACAACAGTTGCGTAAAATTAACAGCACAAACTACTGTCAAATTAACAACACAATGTTCTGCTGAAAAATAACAGCAGTTGCGTAAAATTAACAGCACAAACACCTGGCGTCCGAATTGCCAGCACATTGTGCTGTTAAATCTACAGTTTTTTTTTTTTTTTTTTTTTTTTTTTTTCAGTGAAGGGGAAAAAGATAAAACAAAAATAATAAAACAAATTGCACACAATAAGTTTTATTCTTACATTTATTTAGTAATTTATTGTAAATAACATTTCATTATCTGAAAAAAAAAATGGATTTTTTTCACCTCTATTTTTCTCAGAGACTATTAACTGTGTAATTAGTGAACAGAATAAAATACAAAAATTGAGTCTTGTTACATTGTTATTATGTCATGTTTCTCATAAAAAATAAGATCAATCTTATATCGTACTTTTTCAGTTTATATTTTAAATTTTATAATGCAATTCTTTATCGCGTTAGTTCTGTATAAAAAATGTGTATTATCCATATCCATACAATCTAATGTTTAGCAGACAGACGACTACACTGTGTAAAAAAAAAGAGAGAGAGAGAGAAATCTTTCTTCATCTAACAAGAAGGTTTATGAAAATATAATATAACCTCTTCAGACTTACCAACGATTTCAAAAAGTGTCTCTTTATCTTCAGTGATCAATAAACTTCCGAGATTTAAAGAATTTCTGAAACAAAAGTTTCTTTTGCTGCCTGCTGCCTATTATTTTCGGAAACATTATGAAGTAGTTTTTACGGTGTATTAATCGGTTTTCTCAACATGATAGCAACACGAAATGTCGATTTTTTGGATTTTATCAATTCTCAAGTAGTTCATTTCCAGCTGGGCAACAGAATTTATTCGTGCAAGAGTAACAAATTATTGTTCATTTTACTTTGTTAATTTAGCAGCTTTGTCTGCTAAATTGAATATGAAATTGTCTGTTGTCTGTTGAATATGAAAATGTTTAGTGGAGAATTGATAGTATACGAAAAATCGATATTTCGTGTTGATACCGGGTTGAGAAAATTGATTGCAACACTGTAAAGATCACTTCAAAACGTTTCCGAAAATAACACGCATCCAAAGAAACTTTCTTTTTTTCAAGAGTACTTCTTTAAATCTGGAAAATCTATTTGTTTCTTAGGTTTCTGTAGATGAATTAACGCGGAAGAGTCCATATTATATTTTCGTAAACCTTTTTGGTACATCAAGAAACATTAGTGTAGGGTTTAAGCAAGTTTCAACTTTTCTTTAGTGAAAAATCTAAAATCAGAAAAAAAGTTTTAGCAAAATACTGAAATTCGAATATGTTTATGAATATGCATTCTCCTCCTTTTCTCGATGTCTTGATATGTTTCATTTTTATTTGCAAATTAAATATTAAAAATTAGCCATAATATCTATAGATGGAATCGCAAGATACCGGGATAAAATGTCGCTTTAGACAGGTTTCCATCTTGACAAGTATAATTGTTTGGGGTCCTTTCACTAAGATCATATAAATTTTCTGTGTCAGGATTCCATTATAGACAGTTTGTAACATTTCACAGGTTTTATTGTATAATATCATAAATGTAATAAAAAAATAACGCATTCTCCTCCTAGCTGGGGGAGGGGAGGATTATGTGACGAATCAGTGAAGGATAATTTTGCAAATGTTTTAATAAAATCCCCTAGCAAAAAAGCAAAACTTCTTGTTTTATTTTCTCCCTCTGGATAGTCTTTTCGCATTTTGTGAAAAATGCTATTGTAGCTGAAATCTTGCTCCTATGACATGCGTGATGCAATGAAACATTATTGTACTTTTGATGACGAAATGAAAAAGTTTTCATAAATTTATTAATTTACCATGGGAAAATATCACAGAGAAACTTTTTTTGCCCCCAGTTTTGCTGACAGGCAAGTTTTCTACAAATGTCCTCAAAAACTTAACAATAGGGATAATTTAATAACAGTTGGCCATCCCAAATCTTTACTCTTTCCCACTGTGGGAAATAGCTTCACATCCAGATTCTCATCAAAAGTATTCGAAAGCCGAATAAAACGTAATGTACTTACTGAAACAAGTTCTATGTAATGGAACAGGTGGACTTCCTGACCACTTTCCATTTTGAGATCATTCATGCATTACACTTAAATGTCCTCAGAACTAACTGTTCATATTATCAACATTTTAGTACAGGAAGTGTTGAAAATGAACGAACAAATAGTCGGGTTAAATAAAGGGTCATCGACTGTAGAATCGGAGAATTCCCATGATGAATGTATAGTTCTGTTAAATCAATCTTTTCCCGTATATTAGCGTGAGATATTTCGACTATAAAGGAAATGGTTACATGCAGTCTTTTATTAATTTATAGCAAATTCAATTGCAAAGAATTTTCTATTGATTATTCTATAACTTTCATATGAATAATTGGAAAACTTTAGATAAGGACTATCCAAAAATTTTGATCAGTTTGTCAATACACACACACTCTAAAAACGACATTTTCAAAAATGAGCAAAAAATACTCAAATCTGAGTATGTCGCATAGTCAAAATGGCTCCAAATCAAAATTACTCAAGTTTGAAACATGTATATACTCATTTCTAAAAACATGCACACACTCAAGAATAAAACATCGTGTGCTCCTATTTGAGTAAGTTCATGTTTCAAAAATGAGTATGAACTGACTTCTATGTGCTCATTTTTAAGTATTTCCATGTTTCAAAAATGAGTTTGAACTGATTCTAATCATTTTTGAGTATGTCCATGTTTCAAAAATGAGTATGAATTGACCTCTATGTGTTCAGTTTTGAGTATATCCATGTTTCAATATTCTGAGTATTTCTGGTATTTCAGAATTGAAAGCATTGGGTCGCCCTATTTGAAACAAAAAGTTTCATAACAAAATGAAAGCATCGATTTACTCAATTTTGAAAGTGTCAATTTTCTCAGTGCAATGACAAAAGACTATAATATCCCAAATTATCATTACATATGTAAATAATTATCTTAATTTAGGATAAAATGAAACAAAGTATTCGAGTTTGAAGCTATGTGAATAAAAGTAATGTTGCAAATTCATGGGACTTGAAGAGGTACATAACAAAAAAATTTCACACTGTTTGCCATTGGTATTTATTTGTGTTTTAAAAAAGATATAAAAATCTTATTAAATTAATCTTATTTACTTAAATAAATAAAGGCATAAGGAGAAGAAAATGAAATGTTAGTAATCAGAATAAGCTGTCTAAATTGTCAACATTTTAGTGCAGGAGCTGTTGAAAAAATCGAAATGAATGGAGTGCAGGGATGAAGAGAGGTTAAATAAAGAATCACTAACTGCAGAATCGCAAAACTTATATATGATCTTAGTATGTATAATATCAAGGGCATCATTTCAGAGCTTTCTTGGGGGAGGGGTGGGGGGAACTTTGAAGGGCTCAAAATTTTATTTGATCTTGTGCACATCCGAGAAGCAATTAATACAGTTTTATTCAGGGCTGGCATTAGAAGGGGCGGGGTCCATTTGGGAAACATTTAGATCGGCCCCAGGTCCAGGGCACGTAAAGATGCTAATTTTTCGAAACCACTATTTTTTAATAGTAGTCTTCGTCTTATTCAATCTTTTATAATTCAGCGAAGATTACTATTCAGAAATAGTGGTACTCAAAATTAAACCCTTCTATGCATCCTGAGGTCACCAGCCAACATACACAAATGTTCATATAATCATTAAAAAAAAAAAAAAAAAAAAAAAAAAATAGACTATGTTTGTGTGGTAGAATAAGAAGCAATCAAAATGTACGCTTAAAAATTGTGTACAAGCTGATAGACCAAACGGATGTTAAGTTGCATCTTAATGTAAAATTGCATATATATAAGCTTACAAATATATGTAATATACGTATATATATATACAAATTTATATGTAAGCTGACTTTTACAGCCTTCAGAACTGTTTAAAAAGTAAGAAAATCTTTAGTGATTTACATAAATTTATGTAAAACAGATGTAGCTACTGTAACTAAACTATTTGTGTGAAAAAGTACCATAAATCATACTTTTATTATAAAAAATAATAAGTGCGAAAATATAAGCGGATTTCTGGTGTACAGTTACAATTGCGTTTTCGTGTCTTTTTTCTGTATTCAGAATGATCAATACCCCCTTTTTGTCATAACATTTTACAATGGTGTCTCTTAATTACCCTAATTGGTGTTCAAATCAGCCCTCAAATAGACAAGAGCCTCAAGAGCTGTCTGAAAATTACCCCTTTGGGTGTCTGGAAATTAACCCCAAACCACGAGGTCATTTTCAGACAGGATTTTATTATTATTATTATACTATTATTAATGCTAATTATCTGAAAATGGTACAGAATAATTACCAGGCATATGATGATTTTACAATGATATTTTTTTTAAATAGTCATCGATTCCTGAGTAATTGCAAATTTTTGTTTTTCTCGAAAATTACCCTAAGTTACCCTACATGTAAGCCTACGAAAAAACAACCAAAACCTTTATATCATCTCTGAAAAGTTACATAGTTGTAAAATTTCGAAATCATAATCAATGCGTTGAAAGTAATTTTATCGATTCGAGGGATAAAACTGGTATTTTCTATGAGAACAATAATTGTAACTCATCAATATAAATATATATATCTCCTAGAAAATACCCAGAAAAGCCACTTCCGTACCTCATTTCGCAATGAACTCAAATTTAATGATGCGCACCTTAATTGAGGTACCATCAAGGTTCCTGAAATTAGAACCCTTGCAGTAAAATAAATTTTGTCCGTAATTAAAGGTCTGAATGGAAGATCAAAATGTCTGTAATCATTAAAAGACAGAAAAAACTGGAAGGACAAGGTCTGAAACAGTAAAATGACATTCATCATCAACTCTTTACTTTCTGGAAACACGCCCATTCGCGAGCCAACCACGCGACACTGCAAATCATGATGGATGAAGAAAACTCGTAAGAAATAATATTATATAAAAGTAATTAGTTATTTCCTTATTTTATGCTCAAGTGAAATATTAGAACTCTCATTTTATATATATATATCTTCGCATGATTGGATTTTCAAGTAGTCTTTTACACAGTTGATTATAGCATTTACAAATTAGTTCGCAAAAAGTTTTTTTTTTTTTTTCTGTTGCTTTTATTATTGTTGATGTTGTTATTATTTGTGCGTGTATATGCATGTTTATGGAAGAAAGGGAAGCGTTAGGAATGAAAAATATTAAACACATTCCTTATAGTTTTAAATGCACAAACACACTAATCACTTGCTTTACTTGTACGCATAAAACAGTCAAAGCATTTTTCTGTATTTGCGAATCAAGTACTTTTCACTTGTTGTTGTTATTATCATTTGTGCGTGCATATGCATGTTTATGAAAGAAAGGGAAACTTTAGGAATGAAAAATATAAACATTCCTTATAGTTTTAAATGCACAAACACACTAATCACTTGCTTTACTTGTACGCATAAAACAGTCAAAGCATTTTTCTGTATTTGCAAATCAAGCACTTTTCACTTGTTGTTGTTGTTGTCATTATCATTTGTGCGTGCATATGCATGTTTATGGAAGAAAGGGAAACTTTAGGAATGAAAAATATTAAACACATTCCTTATAGTTTTAAAGGCACAAACACACTAATCACTTGCTTTACTTGTACGCATAAAACAGTCAAAGCATTTTTCTGTATTTGCAAATCAAGCACTTTTCACTTATTGTTGTTGTTGTCATTATCATTTGTGCGTGCATATGCATGTTTATGGAAGAAAGGGAAACTTTAGGAATGAAAAATATTAAACACATTCCTTATAGTTTTAAATGCACAAACACACTAACCACTTGCTTTACTTGTACGCATAAAACAGTCAAAGCATTTTTCTGTATTTGCAAATCAAGCACTTTTCACTTGTTGTTGTTATTATCATTTGTGTGCGCATATGCATGTTTATGAAAAAAAAGGCAACTTTAGGAATGCAAAATACTAAACACATTCCTTTTAGTTTGAAATTCACAAACACACTAATCACTTGCTTTACTTGTACGCATAAAACAGTCAAAGCATTTTTCTGTATTTGCAAATCAAGCACTTTTCACTTGTTGTTGTTGTTGTCATTATCATTTGTGCGTGCATATGCATGTTTGTGGAAGAAAGGGAAACTTTAGGAATGAAAAATATTAAACACATTCCTTATAGTTTTAAATGCACAAACACACTAATCACTTGCTTTACTTGTACGCATAAAACAGTCAAAGCATTTTTCAGTATTTGCAAATCAAGCACTTTTCACTTGTTGTTGTTATTATCATTTGTGCGTGCATATGCATGTTTATGAAAAAAAAATCAACTTTAGGAATAAAAAATACTAAACACATTCCTTATAGTTTTAAATGCACAAACACACTAATCATTTGCCTTACCTGTATACATGAAACAGCCAAAGCATTTTTGTGTATTTGCAAATCAAGCTTTTTTGACTTGGGTATCTTTTTCAGGCTTTTATTACTTTATTCCTAAGTAAATTAAAAAAAACTGAATGACTTACGAAAGATAAAAATTGTATTTTTTATGTGTTGTGTTCAATAACGCCTAGCTATAAAATTTACACCCCCTTCCCATTCGGCGCCATTGCTCCCATTTTGGGAACATGCTGTTTTTTTTTTCTAAATATTCACATTTTTAATTTTTTTTTTTTTTCAGAAGTCTTTAAAGTAGTTCTGAAAAGAAAAAAAAAGAAAATGTGAACATTTAGGAAAAACAACATGTTCCCAAAATGGGAGCAATGGTAATTTTTTTGAAGTGAAAACTTCTTTAGGCGCATTGGGCATTTTTTGAGATGGGAAAAAATCATTGAACTCGCGACACTGTTACTGTAACCGACACTGTTACCGACACCTCTGTATATTTGAAGTGAAAACTTCTTTAGGCGCTTTGGGCATTTTTTGAGATGGGAAAAAAATCATTGAACTCGCGACACTGTTACTGTAACCGACACTGTTACCGACACCTCTGTATATTTGAAGTGAAAACTTCTTTAGGCACGTTGGGCATTTTTTGAGATGGGAAAGAACCATTGAACTCACGACACTGTTACTGTAACCGACACTGTTACCGACACCTCTGTATATTTGAAGTGAAAACTTCTTTAGGAGCGTTGGGCATTTTTTGAGAAGGGAAAAACCACTGAACTCGCGACACTGTTACCGACACCTCTGTATATTTGAAGTGAAAACTTCTTTAGGCGCGTTGGGCATTTTTTGAGATGGGAAAAAACCATTGAACTCGCGACAATGTTACTGTAACCGACACTTCTGTATATAAGTATGACATGTGTTGTGTACAGTGCGGTATCAGGAAGGATGGGGCGGGCGCGTCGCGCGCCCCATGCTTGCCTGTGCGCTATTGTTTTTTATGAAAATTATTTATATATTATATTTAATATATATTTATATATTATTTTTATGCAAATTAAACAGTAGTATTATATTATATTATATTATATTATATTATATAATTAAATATATAATGTATTAAATATTTATATAATTATATATTAATATATAATTATAAATATATATATATATATGTTAGAGATTGTGGCGGTGTCTCAAGAGGATCATACTAGGTTAACTAAATCTATTAAAGAGCTTCAGAGTAAATTTATAATTACATATGTCGATAAAGCTAACACAAATTATGCATTAATCTGTAAAAAAAATTATGGTGAAATATTAAATGAAAGTTATAATAACAGCGATATTTATGAGCTATTGAAATTGAAAGTTTCAGTGATGGAAAACAGGGTTAAGGCACTACATAAATAAGTTAAGTTGAAGTAGAAAAGTCAACGTTTCCCATATCTTGTTATAGTGCCAAAGTTTCACAAAAAACAGTGAAATTTAGAATTGTAACTTGTGGGTATGGTTCATACCTAGAGTCTGCTAATAGGAAATTGTTAGGAGTTTTGAGTAGTGTGTTTGATAGAGTGTTGAGTACGGAGTCCACATTTATTATAAAGAACAGTTAAATTTTATTAGATAAATTGAAAAAACATCAAAACATAAAGAGTTTGTTTGTATATGATTTTGCTGACCTATACAGTACCATTAACTTACTGGATTTAAAGGACAAGGTTATAGATTTTTATAACAAACACAGCAATATAGATAAAGATTGGTTTATTAACTTGTTTCAGTTGGTAGTGCAAGAGAATTACTGGTATGAGGGGAGATAGAGTATTTAAACCGATTCGTGGAATCCCAATCGGGGGGAGTTGCAGTTCAATTTTAGCTGACATGTACTTACATATATATGAGAATAACAATATTTTAAATAGAGAAATATTGAGTTATAGGTATATTGATGATGTTTTAATAGTTGAATTAAATAAGGAAAAATGTAAACCTAGATTTTAAATATTATCCAAATACTTTAAAACTAGAACTCTCCTCCCAGAATATTAAAAACATCAATTATCTGGATGTGAATTTAGAGTTTGAGAATGACAATTTGATAACAAGGGTTTATGACAAGAGAAATGATTTCAATTTTAAAACTTTAAAGAACCTAAATTGTGAATCGAACGTGCATATTTCAGCATTTAGAAATGTGTTTACAAACAGTTTAGTTCGTATTGAGAGATTATGTTAAAGATTTGGCGATGCAGTTGGCGAATTCATGGAGTGGATTAACATGGATTTGATGCAGGTTTACCCTGTGAACTTTGTACGGAGAAATATGATTAATTTTATAGGTAGAGAAGTAAATATAGAAGTGAACTGAATTCATTTTTGAATGCTAAGTGTGGTCAAGATCAGTTGTTCGAGGAGTTCAGATAGGGTTGGTTACTGCTCTGTGTAGCTTAGTGTTTTGGTTGATAGTTTGAATTAATTTGGTCTCGGTAGAAGAAGGGGGACGTTGTTTGCGTGGATACCAGTTTTAACACTGCAGTGCATGTCGTTAGCCATGCCCTCCTGCCTTCAGGTTTAATTTTTCTGGTATTGGTGTTTCGTTAGTATTTTGTGATTGGTTATAATTGTATTATAGTTTTAATTGGTTATATTTTAGTGTTCAGTTGGTATAATGTTATTTGTTTTTGGCTATATAGTGTAAATTTATAATTGTATTTTAGTATATATATATATATATATATATATTGCAAGAAGAATGTCCTACAGAATTTTAGAAGTAGGAATCTGGATAAATAAAGATGATGACAAAATCTATTTATGACAAAATAAAACATGATATAAGGAAAGAGCTTATCAGTAGTGATATTAGACATAATATCAATTTGAATACTTCGAAAAATCTAAATATTTGTAAAGAAATAGAAAAATTAATATTTAATTGTGATAGTAATCGAAGGGAAAATGACATTAAGGGAATTATATTTAATATAAAAAAGAAATTGATACCGGAGACTTTAACAACTTTACAATCTAGCACAAGAAATGTTAATAACGATTTTGCTTGGATGTATTGCGGTATAGAATCAAGAAACAGGATCTACAGAGATATTGTAATTTAAAGAACTGTCAGAAAAGTACGGAAGAAAAAATCTATTTTATATTGGATTGTGTGGGGAATTGCTTTAAAGGAGTTAATTTTGGTAAATATTTAAACAAGTACAATGATCTACTACCAGTGAGTAAAGTAAAAATAATTAAGCCATTTAAATATGATAAGCCTTTAGGCCGTGTTATGTTTAATTATAATGGATATGCAAAAGACCTAAAGAGGGGTATTGATGAAAGTACATGCAGTTGCAATGATGGAGAAATTATTGAAGTGAAAACTTCTTTAGGCGATTTGGGCATTTTTTGAGATGTGAAAATACCATTGAACTCGCGACACTGTTTCTGTAACCGACACTGTTACCGACACCTCTGTATATTTGAAGGTAAAATTTCTTTAGGCGCTTTGGACATTTTTTGAGATGGGAAAAAAACATTGAACTCCCGACACTGTTACTGTAACCAACACCTCTGTATATAAGTATGTACATGTACTGTGTATAGTTCGGTATGAGGTAGGGCGGGGCGGGCGAGTCGCGCGCCGCATGCTTGCCTGTGGGCTATTGTTTTTTTATGAAAATTATTTATATATTATATTTAATATATCTTTATCTATTATTTTTATATATATATGTGTGTGTATTATAATATATATGTATTATAATATATATATATTATAATATATATAATATATAATATATATATATATTATATTGAAATTCATGTTTTCACTTCTGTCGGCACTCCCGGAGTGCTTGTTTTTTTTTTTTTTTTTTTTTTTTTTTTACTTATGCCTATGTGTATTTATGGTAGGTATATCTCAGTTCTTTAGCTATAAAAGGGATAATATCATCCTGAAACTAATATTTTACAAAGAATTCACATATAAATTAGTTCACAATCTACATTTATAATAAAAATAAAAAATGAAATTACCGATTCCATAAGCATTTTTATTATACATCTCTTTATTTTTCATCATTACATCATTTTTGTCCTACTATTTTACATGAAAATGATTAAACACTTTGTATTCAGCATTATATCGCATTTTTTGTCGTTTCGTGAAATTGGTTTTTTAACTATTTATTTTTATTTTTGCACTTTGTTTAGTGTTTTTCTATATTCCGATTTCAAGTTTCGTCTGAACTTTCGTCTAAAATACCAAATTTGCGTTTAATATTTTGCCTTTTTTAAACACTAAATCACATATTTCTTCATTGTCTGTTGACTTAGAATTTACGAGAAGTATTACATCACCAGATATATCATGGGATAAATCGTCACATAAATTATTTTCTATTACATCTTCCTCATATGTTACAATACTGGGATTAGGTGGCAAACCAACCAATTTCCGGAACATGCAAAAAATCCTCCAAATCTAAATAAAAATCAGTTCAATCATCTTCCATGTAAAATAGTCAGGATGAGATGAAGAAAGAAAATACTTATGGAACTGGTAATTTCATTTATTATTATTATTATTATTATTAATGTAGAAATTGGACTAATTTATATGAATTTTTCATAAAATATCAATTTTAGAATAATATTATCCATTTTATAGGTAATAAACTGAAAAATAACTACCATAAATGCACGGAATCATACGTAAAATATTTGAAAACAATTACCACCCCCCCCCCCCCTCTCAATCGGCGCCATTGCTCCCATTTCGGGAAGAATTTGTGCTTTCGGTAATTGTGATTGATCTGTTATGCATATTAAGACCGGATTCATGTTATTTTATATAATAGACAGTTATAAACATATTTTAACTAAAACATATCATTTTTATTATAATTTTTTTTTATATATATTTCTTTAGAATGTGGTCAAAAAGCTAAATTTCGCCTTTTTTAACACGTTTTAAAAAAATAGAAAATTCAAATGAAACGTCTAAAAAAATTGCAAAAGTCATCTCATATATTCAAAATACAAATAACATGAACCTTTTAACAATATATAAAATGCTCACTTTAGAAAAAAATCCTAAAGCAATGTTCCCAAAATGGGAGCAATGGCGCTTAATGGGTTTTAAAGACAAGGCTGGCCAGTTGATAAAAAATTTTGGGGTGCAGAAGTACTTTCAAAGATTTTTTTTTTCAAGTATACTTATTGAATCAAATATGCTTATACCCCTTGAATCTGTGGTGGAGCGTATGATGGAGCCAGGAAAGGGGAGGGGGGGGGGGAATCACCCAGAGCGCCAAAAAAATTGTTGCATAAAAAACTATACTACAGCAATAGCCATTAAGGAAAGGTTAGAGCAGTGGTTCCCAAGGTGGGACGTACGCCCCACATGGGAGCAATTTCGATTTTTAGGGGCAATTCCATATTTGTTATGATCCTATTCCCCATTAGTTCTTTTGTCAAAGTAATGTTGTAGAATATAAATAAAAGTTACACATTCAAATTTCAAAAATAAAACTAAAAAAAAAAATTATTACAATTTCAAAAAGTATTCATTCAAAAGTTCAAAATGCAATCTCTGCCAGAATAATTATATGAAAATCTTTTTTCAAATATTTAGACATATATATTTAAAATTTCAATATAATTTTCCAAATTTTTAAGTAATTTTAGAATTTTAGACAACTTTTTCGACAATTTATGGAACAAATCTTATATTTATTTTCGCTCTTCAATATCTCAGATGAAGAAACTTTTACAATTGAAACTGTTCAAGTATGCATATCTAACATCTTTGTGACGAGCGTACTTTACTGAATTTTGAATCTTAAATCTTATTTTTAGTTCTACCAATCTTCAGGCATTAGTATGTATTTTTAGAGAGCAGTAGTAAGTATAAATGTTCTTTTTTTATCGTTAATTACCATTATATTTCTTTTAAATAAATTTATTTGTATTGTCAATAAAATACATGTATTAATAGTTATCATTAAAAACATAGTTAGTTATCTACGTAAAAAACACATATAATATAGCTCAACGTTTTAAAAAGTATATAATCCATACCTAGCTCGTTCGCACATATTTCTTTTAACATTTTGTTTTCACTATCTTACATTTCACGTTTCTCTTGCATTTTATTCCTCCTAAAGAACTTTTATATTTCATTTTAACCATGTAGACACAAATACACTACTCATTTTTTTCTTGAAAAGTACTTTCACTCCTATCTCCGGAGCTTCATCAGTCCAAATGTACTTTCGATTTTTAGGGAGCAATTCCATATTTGTTATGATCCTATTCCCCATTAGTTCTTTTGTCAAAGTAATGTTGTAGAATATAAGTAAAAGATTTGGACTGATGAAACTCCGGAGATAGGAATCAAAGTACTTTTCACGAGAAAAATTAAAAGTATATTTGTGTCTACATAGTTAAAATGAAATAGAACAGTTCTTTAGGGGGGGGGGGGGGGAGCAAGAGAAACGTGAAATGTAAGATAGTGAAAAAAATGTTATCAGAAATGTGTGCGAACAAACTAGGTATGGATTATACTTTTTAAAACGTCGAATTATATCATATGTGTTTTTTTATGTAAATAACTAATTATTTTTTTAATGATAACTATTAATATATGTATGCTATTGAAAATACAAATAACTTTATTTAAAAGAAATATAATGGTAATTAACTATAATAGTACTGTAAAAAAAGACACATTTATACTACTACCGTTCTCAAAAAATACATACTTAATAATGCCTGAAGATTGGTATAACTAAAAATAAGATTTAAGTATATTACGGACATTATGAAAACAGGATGTTCTGTTTTTAGACTGTTTAGAATTTTGAATCTTTTATCACCAGTAACTTCGATTAGAAATTTTTGGCTAATGTAATTCCAGATACAATAATGTAATCCCTAAAACAATTGCAAACAGTGCACAAGACAAAAAGGAGAATGTAGAGATCTTTCTTTGAAATGAAGATAATGCATCCAGAAATAATTCTTGTGTATTGTGTTCATAGTTTCCAACTTTTACGATTTTTTGGCACTACTAATTAGAGACAAAAATTTTCTCCTATTTAAATTGTAGAATCCTGCGATACAATAAGGCGAATAATTAAAAAAAAATAGATATGACAAGAAATCGTAGATCTTTCATCTGCAACGATGACTGTATTATACAGTGAGAGATCTCACAAGGAGACCGCCAAACATGATGCGCACAGATTTTGATGATTTTAAAGTATGTTGTAGGGGTCATACCCCTAACTATTCAGGTCAAAGGTTTCCTTCAAATGGGCTTTAGTTTTCGAGAAATTTCGGGTTAAAGTTCAGCATGCATTTCAAATACCCATTAGTTCGCAATCTTGAACGAGGTCTTCGTGGCTCTGTGCTAGCGCGCGCGATTTGAGAGCCGGAGATGAGGGTTCTGTCCTCTCATGTGACTTTTACCTTTTTTTAATAAATTTTATATGTTTTTCGCGTTATAAGTTTTATGCAGATTTATGAATTCTGCATCTTTGAACTTTTTGATATTTTCCTAATTAATTCCATTTACATTTTCGAATTTTTCGTAATAATTTACAATTTTTTTTTTTCTTTGTGCCGTTTTGAAATTAATATTTCACGAAATTCCAAACTAATTTATGTCTAGATTTTGTTTATTTTTTTTATTATTATTTACACTTTATATTTTAATAACCGTTCTAAAATAATACTTTTTTTTTAACTTTATGAAATTTTAAATAAAATTTTGTATTCTTTTATAATTTATACAAAATATTTTTTATTCAAATCTTCTAAAGGTATGTATGATTAGGTAATTTCAACAACATATCTTGAAAGGAGTAATAAAATATTAAAACAATAACGCTTATATCCAAGTTTTAGCCAGTTATGTGTATATATATATATATATATATACATATATATATTGTTATTTAAATACATTTAACTGCAAAGTTCAAACTCAACATCATTTTTGATTTGCACAAATAAAAAATAATACATTACAATTTATTTTTTTTTAAATTCTAACAAGTCGATGCCATACAGAAAAATTCAACTAGAAATGAAAAATCGTTTGTAAATTACAATAGCTATAAAAAATACCTGAAAAAAAATCGTCTGCAATGACTTTTACGGTAATATCAGAATAAATAAAATTTTCTTTTTGTCCATTTCGTTTAATCCTTTGCAGACAATTACCACGTTTTGAAATAATTTCTTTTCCAAATTTAATGCATTTTTTAATATTTATCACAATTTAAGTATTTTTAAAGACAATTACCACGTTTGAAATAATTTCTTTTCCAAATTTAATGCATTTTTAAATATATTTATCACAATTTAAGTATTTAAAGAATATATAATATGCTAATTTATACATTCTTCCACTATTGTTAAAACAATTTACGTAAAGGATATATTTAAAGGCGATTTTGAATGCGGAATTTGTTTAGAATATTTTTGCGATATGTATCACACAATTAGTTCCATATTTAATAAACTAAAAATGTCGATGTCGGTAATGATAAATATTTTAGTATTTCATTAGTTAACATATTTCAATATATTTAGAACAAATCAAATATTAAAAAGATACAATATTTTGTTAATGTTTTCTTAATCATTTAAATTTTTTTTAATAGAAAATGCAGATGAAAAAATGCATTATTTCATAAATACGATAAATAAATAATTAAATATACATAAATGTAAACAAGAATCATTTTAAAAAGACGAGATATCAAGACTTAAAATAGTTTAGATTTTCATCAACAGAAATATTAGAATAAAAATTGCGCAAAAACTATAAATTTTCACGAAAAATTTGAAAATGTAAATGGAGTTTTTAGGAAAATATCAAAAAGTTCAAAGATGCAGAATTTATAAATCTGCATAAAACTTATAACGCGAAAAACATATAAAATTTATTAAAAAAAGGTAAAAGTCACATGAGAGGACAGAACCCTTATCTCCGGCTCTCAAACCACGCACGCTAGCACAGAGCCACGAAGACCTCGTTTAAGATTGCAAACTAATGGGTATTTGAAATGTATGCTGAACTTTAACCCGAAATTTCTCGAAAACTAAAGCCCATTTGAAGGAAACCTTTGACCTGAATAGTTAGAGTATGACCCTTATAACATACTTTAAAATCATCAAAATCTGTGCGCATCATGTTTGGCGGTCTCCTGTCAGTACCCAAAAAAATTCTACGTGTTATAAATGAGGTACGACAATTAATCACAAAATATATCAATGCTATCATATTTATTGCCAAATGTGAGAGTCTCTTCAAAGTACTGTTGTTTCTCAAGCTAAAAATGCAGACCTTAAAATACTACTATTGTTTCACACCGAGGTAAAGATAAAAACCAACAAAACTCTTCTAGATATAAATGCAAAGATGAATGGCTTCATTTCATTTATAAAATTATATTAAAAAGATTTTTTGTGACAAGAATATTACTTGTTTTAAAAACTTAATATATATATATATATACATATATATAATATATCAATGCTATCATATTTAATGCCAAATGTGAGAATCTCTTCAAAAAATTTTCTCAAGCTAAAAATACAGACCTTAAAATACTACTGTTGTTTCACACCGAGGTAAAGATAGAAAACAACAAAACTCTTCTAGATATAAATGCGAAGATGAATAGCTTCATTTCATTTATAAAATTATATTAAAAATATTTTTTGTGACAAGAATATTACCTGTTTTAAAAGCTTAAAAATATGTGAAGTAACTTGTCATTTGTTAATCCCTTTTAGGCTTATAAGACTTTATTTTGATAAGAATTATAGGTTACAGAGGGACGGTGCGGGGGGGGAGGGGGGGGATCATCACTTTAGAGATACTTTGGTGGGGTGTGGCAAAAAAAAAGATTGGGAAACGCTGGGTTAGAGTTCTGTACAAGTCGTTTAATGACCTGAATCTTGAAATTCCATTTGAAGTCAACGCGAAATTTGAAATATAATTTTTCTCGAGTTGAATCCGTCAAAATAATTTTCGTCGGTCCGATATTCCAAAAGAAAGAAAATTAACCCATAATCCAATGCATTTATGGAAAAATAGGCTAAAATCATAGCTCTAATATCACTTTTACGTGGAGAAGTGAATATCCATATTCATTCATATTCAAATATGTAGTGTTTTCATCTCAAACAATATTTTAAGATTTTCCTTTGAGAAATAAGGTATAACCAAACTCGACCAGTAAAAAAAAAAAAAATCCCTGACGTTTCAGCCTACAGGCACAGGGAGATTTCGAAGACGATGACCGTGGGGCGCTTGTTTATTGAGAATTGCAGAAAAAATTACCTTTTTGCTCTGATGCGGCAGTTCAGACCGCTCACTTTTAAATCTACGTGTGTTTGTAGGTGGAGCCGGCAAACATTTATTATTATTATTATTATTATTATTATTATTGTTTTTTGTTTTTCTGTAAGTGTTGGTCCTATAAAAAAAATTGTCAATATAAAAGTTGTAGATAATGTTAAAAGGATTTATAATAAACTATATGGAACACGCCAAAACTTGGCGGAAAAAAATAATATAAAAATATGTGTAAAAAAAGCTTCTTTATTATTTAAGAAGGGGTACGTATTAAACAGTGTTTTAAATATTTTATTTTAAATTTTTTTTCCACAGTGAAATACAGTACTGTTTCCTATGCAAACTCCAAACAAACAATCCGTAAACAACTGTGTAATGCAAATCAGTTTGTCATTACTGCCAAATTCCCCATAGCAAGAAAGAAAATTTCATGGACCTATGAAGTATCATACAAATAGTATATTCCTACGCCCATATCATATTCAGTAAATAAAAGAACAAAGTAAATAAAGCACACATCTCTCTAACTGTGATAATGCAACCGAGGGAGCTCCTATGCACATGTGCATTGCATCCGTCCAAAGGCACCGTCGAAATTCGACGTTAAAAGAGTTTTAAAATGTTTAAATTAAAAGTTTTAAAATGTCCTCTTTAATCAATGTTCGTTTGAAATCCATATCTTCTAAAACGCATCCATTGTTTTAAGCTAATCAATTTTTATGTAAAGTTGAAGAATTATTTTACAATAATAAATCCATCTGCAGAGGAGGAAGATTTTTAATGTTTTCAAGTGACTTTATTATATGGTTTCTTCGGTCCCTTTACATAATCAGGATGATTATCCCTTTTCCATCACAGTCGAGGATATTTTCCCTCTTATACAGTTGGCAAATGTAAAAAAATAAAAAAAATGCAATTCCTAGCATATTCTGATATCTGCTGAAACATATACATCAACGAATTCAACATATCAATTTTATGTTCAACATAAACTGAAAGTAGTTTTTATTTATTTATTTCTTTATTTTTGACAGAGTTTAATTTAGCGTCAAAATGCTCTATCTTATGGATAATCTGATCTTATGATCTTATGATTTATCAGGGTTTTTTTTTTTTTTTCCTTTTTATGATGGTTAGGGAAATCTATTTTCAATTGTGGCAACTTTCCCAGGCGCTATTTTACATTATTGAAGCAAACTGGCGGTCATTGTTGAGATAGAATTGAAAAACATTTCATGCTTGAAAATTATTTAAAAAGTCGTTAAATTAAGCGGCAGTTTTCAAATAAATTTCAATCGAAAGCTAATTTTTTTCTAATTGATGATGCAAGAATTAAAATTTTAAAATGTAGTAAAATGTAAAAAATAGAAATTTTTAGTATTTAGAAGTGATGTAAGTGCGATGAAAGCTAAAGCGATAGAGTCGTTTGTTGTCACAACCGTTATACATTTCTAAAAATTGCCACTGTGTTTTGGCTGGCGTCCAAAAGTAGACTACCATTTTTTGTCATTGAAAGAGAAATTCACAGTGAAAGAAATAGGACTTTGCCACTAATAAGGAACTGTTAAATGAATTTATAATAAATTTACCAAAATAATTCCTATAAAATATTAGCTTTACACTGTTTATTCTAGCTAAAAATACAATCATTATTTCAAGCTTTTTTTTTTTCTACCATAACACTATTTTTAATCATTTCAATTTTCCTGAAATCCTTTACTTTTGTGATTTTTTTTAATTAAAAAATGAAATCTTCTAACCTATAATTTAAAAAAAAGTAATTGGTAACATGTAATCAACGTATGCAATCAAGATGAAGCAATCAATAAAGGCTCCAATTCTAATCTCTATAATTAAGAATGGAAAAATTAGTTAAAATTACGTCATATAAATTTTTCTCTTTAGTTTTATCAATGTTAAAATGCAATTCAAGCTAAGCATAACATCATTTTCACAGGCGCAAACTTTTCAGACGTACTTTATATATTTCACTCTTATGCTTAAACACCATGTATACAAATAAAAATATATTTTGTATTTAATTGTAATGAAAAAATGGCATCAGCAAAGTTATAATGCATAATAATAAAATAAACCCAATGGACAATAGTCCCGTGACGTCACAATAAATATGAAATTTTATTCGCTTATAAAAATAAAGTGCACGCGATAAATATTTTTACCGAAATTTAACTTGCAAATTAAAAAATTCGACCTAAAAGCTACGTGCCTTTAATATTTATTATTTATCTTTTATCGTGCAACCACAGAGTTTCTCGTTACTCTGTGCTCGCATCAAAGTAAGTTATCCGATTGCCAACTTTATGGCGTCATACACAGAAGTATAAGTTTAATTTAAAATTACTTATAGTAAATAAAACTTTCGAACAAACTAATGTACGATAACAAATCTGCGTCCAAATAGCTTTCATTTAAAAAAGAATGATGTAATTTAATGCAGTAGTTTGTTCTCACGGATTGTCGAAAGAAAACGCTTAGCGTTTTAAATACATAGATTTAAGCGGATTTAATGTCTTGTGAATTGACGAAGTTATGAATTTTTTTCTTCTTAAACCCCTATTCCCCCCCCCTCCCCTTGAGGCCTTTTTTAATGATATCAAAAATCTGTCATACATAAATTTTCGGCCCTTTTCCTAGAAGTAATAATAACTTTAAACGGATTCGATACGTATCATAATTAAGAAGTTATGGGTTTTTCTGTTTTCACAAAAAGCCCCCCCCCCCCCCATTTGTTCAACCTTGGCTTGATTTTGCCCATTAACAAACTTGACCAAGATTTTATGCCCCTTGATTTTATGTATCAATTTGAAAGAGATTTGTACAGAATTATTGAAGTTATCGTGTCCATAAAAAAGCGATATAGATAGATAGATAGATAGATAAAGTTTTGAACTGGGGGTGGTTTTGGGTTCTGGGAGTCATGATCGGCGTAGATCGGCAAAATTTTTTCAGAAATTCCAACATAGGGGAGTCTGTAATAGGTAGTATTTCTTACGAAATCTACCTAAAACCCAATTCGAAACCGGAAAAAGTAGAGTCAATATGTTAACCAGAAAAATAAATAAATAAAAATAGAGTCAACCTGATCCGAAGCCAATTGCGGTGTTGGGTGGAAAACTTTTTGACATATTTTTAACACTTTTTATGAATTCGGTTTATCTGTCTGTCTGACCGTCTGGCCGCGCTCTAACTCTCCTAAATGTACTCGGATTGCCATGTAATTTATTATTGAGCTTTACCGTAGAATGTCCGGTATTTGAAATGAAATGTGTAGCATTTAGAGTTCGTTTACAGAGAAACACAAACGAATTCCGTCACAACATAGTCCATGAAGAAAAATCATATCTGATAGCATTTTAGGCAGATTTCGTAAGAAATACTACCTATTACATTCTTCCCTAAGTTGGAATTTCTGAAAAATTTTTGCAGATCTACACCGATCATGACTCCCAGAACACAAAACCACCCCAGTTCAAAACTTTATATGTATATATATATCACTTTTTTATGGACACGATAACTTCAATAATTCTGCATAAATCTCTTCCAAACTGATACATAAAATCAAGGGGCATAAAATCTCTGTTAAGTTCGTTAATGGGCAAAATCGAACCAGGGGGGGGGGTCTTTTTGTGAAAACAGAAAAAAACCCATAACTTCTTAATTATGATACGTATCGAATCCGTTTAAAGTTATTATTACTTCTAGGAAAAGGTCCGAAAATTTATGTATGACATATATTTGATATCATTAAAAATGGCCTCAAGGGGGGGGGGAAGAGGGGTTTAAGAAGAAAAAAATTCATAACTTCGTCAATTCACAAAATATCAAATTCGCTTAAATTTGTTATAAATCCTCTTAATATTATCTAAAACTTTTATATTAACAAGTTTTTTATAGGACCAACCCTTATAGGAAAAAAAAAAAAAATAATAATAAAAACAAAAAAATTCCTGCTGGCTCCGCCTACAGACACATTTAGATTTTGAAGTGGGCGATCCCAACTGCCGCATCATGGCAAAAAGGTCATTTCTTCAATTCCCAACAAACAGGCGCCCCACTGTCTGCGTCTCCGAAATCTACCTGTGCCTGTAGGCCGAGTCGTCAGGGATTTTTAATGATGTTACAATGCTTCAAACGTAATGGAATTGATATGCATAACTGAGGTGGACTAAAACAATGCTTTCTCTAGATTATAAAATAAGTATCATTTATAGTTCATTTACAGGTACGTACAAGAGAATTCCATTACATTGTGATCTAATATGGGAAAAAATCGTTTGCGGTAGATGTAATGATGTTATGATACTTCAAACATAGTGAAATTAAAACGTATCACTGAAATGCACTATACCATGTTTTTTTATAGATTATAGACTGCGTACCATTATCGTTCATTTACAGGGTCACAAAAAATTATTCGGTTACAGGACTGACTATGATTGATAATTGAGGGGGGTTCGAATGACAGTGGAGTAAGTAAATATTTAGTAATTTGATAAATGAAGGGTTTTGTGAAACTTGTCGTATTGCCGTTGCATTAAGTGGTCCAACTTGTCTCTCTTCACTCTAAGAACGACATTTTCAAAACTGAGCAAAAAATACTCAAACCTGAGTATGTCGCATAGTCAAAATGACTCAAGTTTGAAACATGTATATACTCATTTCTGAAAACATGTGCACACACTCAAGAATAAAACATTATGTGCTCATATTTGAGTATGTCCATGTTTCAAAAATCAGTATGAACTGACTGTTAATATGTGCTCATTTTTTAGTATTTCCATGTTTGAAAAATGAGTTTGAACTAATTCTAATCTTATTTTAATATGTCCATGTTTCAAAAATGAGTATATTAATCGTTCGGAGTTTTCGTGGTTTTCTTCGAGCCGTGGATTTATCCATGCGTAAATACGGGTTAGGTTCCCTTAGAAAGACCCCCACGAAGGGCACTCCCCCCGGGCCTATATCCCAAGTGTAGATAATTGGCCGTCAATAATCAACCCAACCCAACTCAAAAATGAGTATGAACTGCCCTTTATGTGCTCAGTTTTGAGTATGCCCATGTTTCAATATTCTGAGTATTTCTGGTATTTCAGAATTGAAAACATTGGGTCGTCCTATTTGAAAGAAAAAGTTTTATAACAAAATGAAAACATCGATTTACCCAGATTTGAAAGTGTCAGTTTTCTCAGTGTTGGCCAACGGTCTTGGCCCTCTCTTGGTTTTAGCCGACGTGTCCCTCTAGCGACTTCCTAAGTGAACTATGACTTCATGTATTTTTTGTTATTTAATTTTTTTATATTATTGACAAGTTGAAAACTATTTTTTATGCTATATAAATTATGATTTTGTTTTGTAAGATCAAGCAATTTAGTGAGAATATTTAATAGAAAGTTACTAGCATTATTATTATATGCATTACAACCAATAAACTAAATAAACTTTAGTAATTTTATAATATCTCTTCCTATGTTTTTCACACACGTGACTTCATTTTTAATATATATATATATACAGGGTGTAACTGAAATGCTTCAACAAACTTTGAGGGATGATAGTACTCATGAAGACGAACAAAAAATGCAATGGAACATGGGGTCGCAAATGACGTTTAACCCCTTCAGGGGCAGTGGTATGTTTATGAAAGCGCTTAATTTTAATTCCAAAACGCCATAATGGCACCAGAATTTTGCTAAAATCTTTTCCATTTAATATGTATGTGAAATATAGCCTTTTTCTTATTTACAAACAAATTTTTTTATAAATTCCGGTGCCAGTCATTTATTTCAACATTTTAGTACTAAAAGTAGTTTGCCCCTAAAAGGCTTAAAGGATAAAAATAGAGAAAAAGCGTCTGAAAATGGACTGGCACCGGAATTTACAAAAAAAATTGTTTGTAAATAAGAAAAAGGCTATATTTCACATAAATATTAAATGGAAAAGATTTTAGCAAAATTCTGGTGCCATTGTGGCGTTTTGGAATTTAAATTAAGTGGTTTTTTAGACATACCACTGTCCCTGAAAGGGTTAAATGTCATTTGCGACCCCGTGTTCTATTGCATTTTTTGTTCATCTTCATGAGTACTATCATCCCTCAAAGTTTGTTGAAGTATTTCAGTTACACCCTGTATATATATTAAAACTATATATGTACTTGACTGTCGCACTGAACAGAAATGAATATACGTTCAGTGAAAATGGTTATCTAGATTTTTAAAAATTTCGACTTACTCCACTGTCATTCTAACCCCCCTCAATTGTTGGAAATGCGTTTTCCGCTGTGATATGCATTTTTCAACTTATCTAATCTTTAGAGTTCTACATGGCGTGTGTAAATTCTATAGATTATATACAGTGCTCCAATAAAGAATTCGCACATATTACCGGATATGGACTGCAATTGCTGAATATGGATTTTTACTGAGTTATGTGTTTTTTAATTTGCTTATTTATAGATATTTAATTTCATTGTATGAAAAAAGAATGACATTTCTTAATAATAATCTATTAATGTTGGAAAGTGATACATAACTATGCCTGAGACGTGATTTTTCGTTCTTGTTTTTGGGAGGGTTTTTTTTAGGTGCGTTCGTAATTATATAAATACGTTAGCATCTATAGTCGTCGTCTGATCCGTCCGTCCGTCCGTCTATCCACATACAACAACGCAAAAACTACCCAACCAAATGGTTTGAAATTTAAGATATATTATCTTTGCAGAATTTTGTCGAGACATTTCAAATTTTATGAAAATCAAATCAAAACTTTAGAAAATATTTATTAAGAAATTTGAATTTAAAAAAAAAATCGGTGCTTTCTTGTTATAGGAGCTTCCGAGGTTTAATCGTCAAGCGACCGAGATACTTCTTTTATGACAGAGATTAATCTGCAGACGATATAATTCATTTCACAGAATTAATGAATATTTATATAACTAGCTATTGTACGAACGCACCTCGTTTGTCGCGTTTGACGTACAATTTCCAACTTGTTTTTTTTTTGTTGTTGTTGTTGTTGTTTTCAATGACTAAAAAAAAAGGTTTTTTTAGATTCACTGGGAGTCTTTGGTTTCAGTGGGTCAAAACCTTTCCCTTATGACCGGCGGCCCTATGTGAGAAAATTTAGAAATAGCTATAGTATAAAATTAAATAATTAGTTCTCCTCTTTCTTTAAAAGTCTATGTGAAGGAAAGAATTAGTACTGCTGTCACCCTCGAGCAATGTTGCAGCTGTTTGGTGTTAAAAACATATGTTATGAACGGGAGGTAAAAGTGTTTCAAGAAAGTAAAAGGGGTTTGGTTTGTATGAATAAGAGTAGTGTGCTGACATATTTTGCCCCAGGCTCGAATTTCCTCATCCGCAACATAGTAGCGGAGACGTGTGTTACAGTGTGTGATGATGAAAAATTATAAGTAATTGCTTATGTTAATGATTAACTTCTCAAGACCCCCCTATAAAAACTGGCATATATTGTCAGATGATTTACCGTATATTTCGGCAAATGGCAGCTGAATCATAAAACAGTTGCCCAAACCAATATTTGTGTTATACAGTCTTGACAGATACAACAAGCTGGAAATTGTACGTTAAACGTGACAAATGAGGTGCGTTCTTACTATAGTTATATAAATATTCAGATCTTGATGATTTTTAATTCTGTGAAATGAATTATATCGTCTGCAGATTAATTTCTGTAATAAAATACTAAGTATCTCGGTCGCTGACGATTAAACCTTGGAAGCTCCTATAGCAAAAAAGTACCGATTTTTTTATTATTATTATTCAAATTTCTTAATAAATATTTTTATTAATATCTTGTAAAGTTTTGATTCGAAAAGTCGATTTTCATAAAATTTGAAGTGTCTCGACAAAATTCTGCAAAGATAATATATCTTAAATTTCAAACCATTCATTTGGGTAGTTTTTGCATTGTTGTATGCGGACAGACAGACGGACGGACCAGACGACGACAATAGGTGCTACGTATTTATATAATTACGAACGCACCTAATAAAAGGACTTATTATGTACTAAAGCTAGCATCTGTCAGATCAAAATGTCGAAACACTGAGTCACATAAAATTAAGAGACAATATTTTAAAACTAGGACTTCCCTCAAAGGGATTAGTCTGAGTGATATTGCTGAGAACATAGGATTAACAATTACAATATAAAGAAAAAGAGCAAATTAAATGATAGAATTACAAAATATCATATATAAATTCATATACATTGTTAAAAAAATAGAAAAGAAGTACCGTTCATCAGATGTGTTGTCATAATTTTTTTTAACATGTGGCAAAGAATCTCATTTTCTTAAGCGCGTATTGCGCAAAACTTAAAAAAAAAAAAAAAAACGCCGGATCATTTAAAACAAGTTACGTAATTGGATTTGCAGCCAATAGATTATTCTATCAAGCGTTTTGCACCTTTTTTTGTGTGTGAATTTAAAATTTTTCTTCCTTGATTTTTTATCTATTATTTGTATAACTGTTTATAGAAACTCTTACACTTCAAACCACATTGATAGCATGCTTTGCTACAAACCAGATTGCAAAACTATAGTCTAAATTACTATTGAAGTATACAAAAAATCTTTCGATGACTTCTGTAAAATAACTTTTGCATTAAATCTCCATATCTTCAAAATTGAAAAATTATATATATTTCAAAGTTAAGCTTAACATATACATCTTGATTATTCTTTAGGAGGCTCTGCCCCCTGCGCCTTTACTGCGCCAATCCGCAGACTTTTCTTATGCCTGTCTGTCTGTCTCTCCACAATCTGTCTGTTTCTCTATCCGTTCTTCTGCACGCCTCTCTAACCGATTGTCTATCCCTCTACACGTCTCTCTACCTGTCTCTATATTTCTCTACCGGTCTCTCTACCCGCCAATCTATTTCTCTAACCGTCTGTCCATCCGTCTAACTACTTGTATGTCTAGCCGTGTCTCTATCCACTTCGCCAACCATTTGTCTATCTGTCTCACAACTTGTCTATCTGTCTCTCTACCCGTCTGGATATACGCCATCTTCTTACCCATCTCCGTACCCATCTACTGTCTATCTACTCGTCTGTATACCCATCTCACTATCCGTCTGTTTTTGTACCCGAATCTTTACCCGTCACGCTACCAATCTCATTACCCGTCAGTCAACTCGTCTCTGTACTCATCTCTCTACTCGTCTCTTTATATACCACGCTACACGTCTCGCAACCTTTCTCGCTACATTCCTGTCTACCGGTGTCGCTACCCGTCTCGTGACCCATCTCGCTACCCCTCTGTCAACCCTCTTTTTAACTTTCTCTCTAGCCGTCGGAATATTCGTTTCGCTACCCGTCAGCCTACCTATGTCGCTACTCGTATCTCTACCCATCTCACTACCCGTCTGTCTACCCGTTTGTTTACTCGTCTTTCTACCTCTCGCCACCTCTTCCCAATATTTAAACAATTCATTTAATATACAGAAGCCGTTTATCAGTTATTAAATGCAAACAGAAGTGATTTATCTAATAAGTGTAATCAGATGCAATTTTTTTAACCTGTATAATAATTCATCAGTTTTGTGTTCATTGTTGTTTATATCATTTGACAGTAAATCTCAACTTCTTAAACCTGAATTGTCTCAAGCTGTTTAAAAAACCCACAAGGTCTGTATAACTGCAAAGTACCCTGAGGGCTATATTAGCTACATGTTATTAAGTTAAGTGAAAGTTTCGTTATCGCGTTTGCAGCCAATTGCTTATGTCAGAAAGCGTGGCTTAACGCCATTTTAAATTCATTAGTGTAACTTTTTTTTTTTTTTTTTTTTTTGGGGGGGGGAGGGTTTTAAATATATACATTTAAATTAAAACTTTTGCTTCCATGCCATTAGTGTTGTTTGTATTGTTAACTAATACCTTGTAGACCGAGCTTCACTCGAAACAAATGTAAAAGACTTCTTCTACAGTTTTTTTAGGAGAAACTTTCGTAATTGGGCCCAAAGCCAATCGGAGCATTTAATTGTCGGAGCAAAGCTCCGGCTTCCCATGAAAAATTACACTTTTGTGTACACGATAGCGGCCAAAATATTTGCCGCATTGATACCAAAATTGGACTGGAAGTCGGTAGTGGCAAAACCTCGCCGGGGATTGAAAAACAGAAATATTCGTCAACTCTAACGCCCGGAATCGTCTGCTCTAGAATTTTCCATTTCCCCATAGAGATAACATTGCGATTGTTTGAATTAAATAAAAAGAAAATTGAAATAATTTATATTGTTGCCATTTTTTATCATGAAAAACTTTTGAATTAAATAAAAAGAAAATTGAAAAAATTTATATTGTTGCCATTTTTTATCATGAGAAACTTATTTAAATAACAATATACTCGGAAACAACCCTTTAGTAAAAGCTCTTAATCTCGGTCCCATATATTTTACTTTTATATATTTTACATATATTTTACTTTTCTGAAATAAGGACCCCATACATTTTTATCTTAAAACACGTGCAATGAAGTTTAAATCGTATTAAGTACATGAATTTAGTTTTTTTTTTAAATCGAACTCAGCAATTGGTGTAATTAAACTTTTTGTTTCCATTTCAAAATATTTTTTTTTTCTTTTCATTCAAGCTTATTGTATAAAAGAAGTATGAGAGTAAATCTGTTTATCCTTATATATTATTTCTCCTGTCAACATCCCTTTTACTCAGAAAATATGAAACGCAGAACAACGAATGAGATACCATATGAAAGGTTTTAGAACAGGCTTCTGACATAGCCCACTTAACAATTCGTGAAAACATGGTTTTGATTAAAATTTGCTGAAATTAAAAAATTAAATCGGCATTGTTTTCATGAAAGAAATGAAAGGTTTTCCTGAAATTATTGTTGCCAAAAAAATAAAATACCACATTATATGATGCTCATAGCAATTATTATAAAAAACACCGCACGGGTTTATTTTATACTTATGATTAAAAAGCGAAATTGAAATTGAAATGTTTAGATTAATATTTCCCATGGTTTTCCCGAAGCGGATGACGTCATCCTCTAATGCAGTCAAAATACGATTGTTAATTTTTTTTTTCTCGCGCGTGCCTTTAGCAATCTTGGATCAGTTTTTAATCTAACTTTGATGGAATAAATTAGATGATATTCTGGCTTGACTAACAACTAAATGTTGTTTGCAGATATTTTTATCCTTGCTTTTTCTTTAGAAGTTTAAACCTGCATCTAATAAATATTACATATTGATAAAAAATGATACTTCTCTATTATCCCGTCGACCACTTTTCATAACAAAAAACTATCGCCAAATAAACGGGAGAACGTTGCCATTGGAATATAAAAAAAAAAATAAATAAAATATAAGAATTTAAGGACACAATTGTTATTTTAATTAATAAAATAACTACTAAATCAGTAAAACATAATGAAAAATACACGCAAATGTCGAATGTAAAACCACTAGATGACGTAGCAAACACGCATAATGATTCTGACATCAAGTAAATGGGACTGCATTTTTGGCGTTTAATCTTACAGTTTGGCGGTAGTTTTTTGTTATGAAAAGTGGTCGACGGGATAATAGAGAAGTACCTAAAAAATATTAGATTTCAGTGCGAAATCTTCGCACGGGCCCTCTGGTTTTGATATAGTCCAGCTAATCCAGGATAAAAAAATATATATATTAAGAAACAGTTTATATATGAACGGATTATATGTTTTTATTATATAGAATTTGCAAGGATGCCAGTTAAGAGAAAGCAATCAGCTGAAATGAGAAGAATTGAGAATCGTAATTCAATGCGGAGAAGTCGCACAAGTCAGTTACCTTCAGATTTTTTGCCGAGTACCGGTATACTGACAACTCAAATGTAATCAGCTTTAAACAAAATATTGAGAGTTTTATTTCGTGCCTGCCTGTCAATCCTTCAGATAATGACTTCAACTGTGTTAGTGACAAAAGATACTTTATCAGGATGTGCAGAGTTTTTTGTTCGCTCACACCGACTTCTAGAAGCACTCAGGTGGCTTAAAGCTCACAATCCTTATTATTCAAATATCACAATTGATGAAGATTTGATCGCTACATTACCTGAGAATGGTGACGTATCTCAAATGTTACCAACAGCAACCGATATTACTGAGGATATTGATACTTTGAACGAGGAAATAAGGCGCGAGTCATTTAGACCACTACTTGAACCGGTAGATCAAAACAACTTAATAAATGACGCAATTCGTGTGCCTCACCCTTCATTAAATTCACAGCCTATCAACGAATTTCAAGAAGAGGGTTACATAGCACGTGCTTTTCCTCATCTTTTTCCACATGGTACAGCTGACTTACGACAACCTCGTCAAAAAGCAGTCTCTCCTGATGAGTATTTTAAGTTCCTAATGAAGTATGAAGATGGGCGATTTGCTAAAGACCCCCGATTTCGTTACTTTGCCATGAATTCAATTCTTCGGTGGCAGTCTTTGGCTAAAGGGCGTTTTTTCGTTCAGCGAAATAGGTTCAGCAATAAGACGGTAGAGCAGATGCGTGATATTCTGAATAGGCAACCAGAAATGGCAAAACACATTATGATTTATGCTAGCAAATTAAGATCCACAAAAGGATACTGGCGTGCATGTTGTGGGGAACTCCTTTCCATGGTAGGACAAATTGGAGCACCAACAATTTTTTTTACACTGTCTGCAACTGATTATCACTGGCCTGATCTTTTCAGACTTTTAGAGCCTAACAGAGATCCAAATGAGCTGACTGATACAGAACGCAGACAATTAATGCACGACAAACCTCTGTTGACTGGTTGGCTCTTTCAAAAACGTTGTGATATATTTTTGAGAAAAATCTTGACGCCGTTGTTTTTAATAGACGACTACTGGGTTCGTTTCGAATGGCAGTGGCGTGGAAGTCCTCACATGCATGGATTGTTGTGGTTAAGAGGGGCGCCAAACATGGAAACACTAGACATGACTAACTCTGAAAATATAGCAGCCGTAACAGCATATTTTGAAAAACTATGCAGTGCTGTTAATCCTGACAAGGACGTCCTCGTAAATGATATACACCGCTGTCGAGTTCGCTTTTCAGACATTTCCAGTGAAGATCGTGAAAAAGATCTCGCTCAGCTCTTAAATCAAGTCCAACGTCACACAAGACATGGAGATTATTGCCTAAGAAAAAAAAGAGGTACAAATAGTTATAGCTGCAGATTTGGTTTTCCAAAAGCAGAGTGCGACTCTCCAAAGCTTCAAGTAGAAAATGACATAATTAGCTTTTTGCCAAAAAGAAACGATTCTGAAATGAATACCTACAATTGCTTCGTGTCACAAGTTTGGAGAGCTAACACGGATTTCAGTCCTATTACATCAAAGGATGCGGTTTTGCATTACATTGCCAAATATGCTTCAAAATCAGAAACAGCTTCTGTTCCTTACAAGGAATTGTTATCTGAGATTTTAAATAAGATGAACGAAACAAATCCAGCGGTTCAAGCAGTCCAAAAACTTATTTTGTCTTCTGTTTCTGAAAGGGATTACTCAGCCCAAGAGGTAGTACACATATTAATGGGATGGCCAATGTATCACAGTAGTCGGGAAGTAGTTACAATACGGCTTCATGATAAGAACAGGGAGGAAATCAACTTTTCAAGCGACGAAAGACCATCAAAAAGCATGCTTCAGAAATATTGCGCGCGGAGAAACTTATTTCCTGCACGCTTCTTAAGTTTGCAAAATCTTACTCAATAAGAGGAGTCGATTATCACCAAAGAAGAAAAGATGCAGTTGTCAGAGTTTTTCCTCTTACATCACTCAACCACGACCCAACTCTAGCCGAAGAATACTATAGGCAACAAGTATTACTCAATTATCCTTGGAGAGGTAATTCTGACTCTTTATTGCAAGAAGGCCTGCCGTCTGCGTATCACTCATGGGAGGAAGTATTCAATGATCTAAATATTGATGCACACGAAGAAATAAATTTTCCTGCTGTTAGCAGTACACATGAGACAGAAATCCTGCAAGAAGAATACCGCGAGATTGATCCATATATGGCAGCATCTGCCATAGTTCCTGTGCAGACAAACGAGGATACTTTGGGGCAACGCGTGATTGATCATGCATGTGAGTGGAAAAGTGAGAGTTACAAGTACCCTGATCGCAATTTTACTTCATTTTTAAATTACTGTAAAGAACAACAACTTACAGTGCATAAAAATTACGATACGTCTGAGATCAGATTTACAGATGAGCAGCAAAAAATACTTCACTTATGCACGCAACAGCTTTCGTCTTTGAAATCAAGATTTATAAATTGCCCTAAACGTACTTTTAATATTGGGAATGCCGGAGCTGGAAAAGTACGGTAATAAAAGAAATTCGTAAAAGAGTTACCGAGCAGTTAGGACCAGAAGCTATTATGGTTTTGACTCCAACAGGTGCTGCTGCAATTAATGTCGAGGGCAAAACAATTCACTCTGTACTAAAAGTACCAACATGTTTTAAATCGTTTGCTGATTTAGGAAGTGAAGCAGCAAGAAATCTACAGCTCAGCATGAATCCAGTTTCATTTCTCATTATTGACGAATTTTCAATGATCGGATGCCGTCTGATGGCTGCACTTGAGCAAAGATGTCGCGAAGGTAAACAAGACAGCATTGAACCTTTTGGAGGCTTATTTGTTTACCTGATTGGAGATATTAGGTAGCTACAGCCTCTAAAAGACACACCTCTATATAGGAGACATTCTATAAAAGACATTTTGGTTTTACGTGGACAAACACTTCTTAAGATGTTTGAAAAA
This sequence comes from Maratus michaelseni, assembly GCA_963931845.1. Lineage (NCBI taxonomy): Eukaryota > Metazoa > Arthropoda > Arachnida > Araneae > Salticidae > Maratus > Maratus michaelseni. The sequence continues at coordinate 362,888,170 of OZ007589.1, forward strand.
TGTTTCACCTTAACAAAGTCAATGAGACAAAGCGACGATCAGCAAATACAGTTTAGAGAGACTCTTGATTCGCTTTCCGTAGGCGAAGTTACAGGCGACCAATACGCATCCCTTATGCAACGACGTAAAGCTATACAGCCTCCGGCTGAACTTGAAAGATTTCAAAATGCCATACGCCTTTTTCCCACAAACAAGCAAGCTGAAGAACATAATCAAGAAGTACTTCGTAAATCAAAATGGCCAGTGGCAAGAATATTAGCAGACCACAATAATCAAATAGCAAGATGGAGTGAAGATGAGCACGTATATGTTGCGTACCAATCTGTGGACTGAGGAAGGATTGGTCAACGGTGCACTTGGTACGGTAAAAGATATTGTCTACGGACCAGGATTACGGCCTCCAGGCTTGCCACAGGCAGTAATGGTTCATTTTGATGATTATCGGGGACCATTTCTCACTGAAAGACTTTTTCCTGTCACACCTATTACAAAGTCTTGGAAAGAAAACAATGTCTCATGCTCCCGTACTCAGTTACCTTTAACAGTTTCATACGCTGTCACCATATACAAATCCCAAGGTTTAACTTTGTCAAAAATAGCTGTGGACATTGGTGAAAAGGAGTTGTCACTTGGAGCAACTTATGTCGCGTTTAGCAGGGTTCGACGTTTAGAGGATGTTCTGATTGAAGTGCCTTTCGCAAAGGATAGGCTAGACCAAATTAGAAGAATGGGGGCACTTGCTGATAGATTAGCATTTGAGCAGTATCTGAGGCAACTGTTGACCGAATAAACACTTGAAGATTCAACAGCAGTTATTGTAATTTTTCTTTTATACTATTAAACAGTAAATATAAAAATAAAAAATATATATTATATATTGTTCATGTTATATTTTATGTTTATCCCACTCAATGCTCCGACATTTCGGCCTGACGGATTCTAGTATCATTATTGTAACTCTTATAGAGTTAAAACAATATTGTTGCTAGCTTTACTCTTTTTTGAGACCAGCCTTGCCTGTGTATCTGAATGGGGAAAAGTTTCGTATCCAATGTCGGTTGGCGAAAAAAATTTAAAATGGTGCCAAAAGGTAGTTTTAGCATCTTACAAAATTTTTCAAGAGAGCGCCATTGGATACGAAATAATAGCGGTAAAACATGTTTTTCAAATATTTACAAACATACGTGTATTAAAGCATGTTTTTGCACATCTTAAAAATTTAAGCACGATGCTAAAATAAAATTTTATCGCCATATTCGATATTTTAATAAGTAATGAAAATACATAAACAAGCTTATTTAACAAACCTAAGAGGCATTTTTGTGATAAATAATTGTTATTGTCGGGGGGGAGGGGGGGTAAATTGTAAACAATTAATAAACAGCTAGTAAATAATAAATAGCATTTAAAATCTAAAAATGGAGAAGTGATCCGTATAAAAATGCAAAATATAACATTATACGCTTGATATATGTAAATCTTTTTTTATTTTTTAATATTTCCGAAGGCACAGATAAAAAGGTAAAAATCTCTTTTCCGCAAATGCCATTACAATTTAATATATATAGAGAGAGAGACAGAAAAAAAAAATATGTGCAAAAAAAATAAGATTTAGAAAAGTAAGCCAAATCCTGCAGATCCCAACAATCACATCGAAAAACTTATCACCAAAAAAGAACTCGCCAAATCTTACGGCACGCAGGAGATGGATTTTTCCCTCTGAATGCAGAATATTATATTACTTTTAAATGCTAAAGGTGTAAAATTAACAACTATAATATAAATTAAAATAACTTTTATTAGTTGTTTTACATGTTTCGACTCTTTCCGAGTCATTTTCAAAAACAAAATGAGAATATTCTAAAGCTTACTAATAAGCTTAACTAATACCTTGTAGACCGAGCTTCACTCGAAACAAATGTAAAAGACTTCTTCTACAGTTTTTTTAGGAGAAACTTTCGTAATTGGGCCCAAAGCCAATCGGAGCATTAAATATCATTATTGTAACTGTTATAGAGTTAAAACAATATTGTTAATTAATCATTCATCAATCAATTAATCAATCAATCATCAGAAACTCATTTTGTTTTTGAAAATGACTCGGAAAGAGTCGAAACATGTAAAACAACTAATAAAAGTTATTTTAATTTATATTATAGTTGTTAATTTTACACCTTTAGCATTTAAAAGTAATATACTATTACAAGGTGTTATAATTTATTATATTGTTGCAGAATATGAGTTTTTTTTTCTTGTACGATGGGTGATTATAATATAATTGTTTCATTTCACATACTACATACCGTTTGATATATTGGTACTTTTATGTTATCCTGACGCAGTTGATAAATCGCCAAATATTGTTCCTATAACATTTTCATATTGAATTCATTTCATTTAAATATAAACCTTTCACACATTTAATTTAAAATACATGCCTTTCATTAATCCCATTTAAAATGCTAAAAAGAGAGAAAAAAAAAGAAATAATGCATAAATCGAAACCTTTTATTTAAACACCAAAGAATTTTTTTTTTTTTTTAATTTACACACGCGAAATAAAAAAAGCTGCTATTGCTGAGATTTGCGCCAAATCTCTAATACCAAGTCTACCAAGTTATTGCGGGGGTTTTCTTTCAAACAGAAAAAAATCCAGATTAATTTTCGATTTCTACTAAATTGAAATATATTTTATTGTGCGTGCATATTTTTTTGCTCGATGTACTCCATGAACTTTTCAATTCCGATTATCTACGAAAATCTCCCGCCGGTGAAAATGACGTACGCACAAAAATTTCGTGACGTATGTACTTTAATTGTGCTTTTTTATCTATTTTTTTAACATAATTTCCAAACGGTTTGACATTTATTCTGGGTAATAAATAGACGTCGTTGTCACCTTTATAGGTACCTGCTGTAAAAATTTGAACGAAATCCGTTAAATATTTTTTGAGTTATGCTTGACGAAAGGTTTTAATATCCATCGTAGTTATATATGGGGAAAAGTAATACTGCGCTGTGTATGAGTCTTCGTTGCACTCAGACAATTAAAAATAATATCTTATTTAACGTTTACTGTTTAGTAGTAAAAAGTTAACAATAACGGCTGTTGAATCTTCATTCCCAAGTGTCTATTCAATTGTCATTTTCCTCATTTCATAGAGCAAATTTCATTCACCTGAAAAACGCATTGTTCGTTAGAGTGAAGAGTCATGTTTTCATTGTTAGTTATCGTTATATATAGTCAGTATTTTCCTTTTCTTCAGATTTTCCAGCTTGTTATACATGACATTTTATAGGATTTTGGGACTGTTTTTTCGGGATGTTTGGGTACATGAATATTTTTGGTTTTCTATCCCCAGTGAGATCTTGGTATTATCAGCTACCACTGCCATTTTGGTATTAACTGGGATAATATTTTGGGAGATATCGTGTTAACAAATGAGTATTTTTTATGGGAAGACAAAGCAGTGCTCCGACAATAACTATAACGTAAAATGACAAATTTTAATATGTTTAAATTTGTGAACATTCTTCGTATTCGTCATCCAAGGCAAAGAGCTCGTGAAGTATATTCTGACTTTCACTGTTGACAGTGTAGTTTGAGTGTTTCTTTTAATATTCAAACCTTCTTCCGATATATTATCGACACATATTTTATTCTGGCGATTCTTTATATAAATTATACAAGATCTGAAACATGGGTTATTTAACAAATTTTAATGTATTTTACCATTTTTAAAATCTTTTTTTTTCGATAAGAAAATCTCATATCACCATACATATGCATCATATGCACCGTACTTTTTACATATTTTAGTGTTTAAACAATAAACTAAAACATAAAAAAAAAAAAATCAAGTTGATGTTATGAATGCTTCGTATTGAAAAGAAATTAAATTGATATTTCAAATAAATATATATTAAAACTTGTTAAATAAACCTAAGTTTCTGATTTTGTATACTACATTTAAGCAATCTTTAAACAAAAATTAATCAGAGATATCGAATCTATATTATCGATTAAATATTGAACCTAAATTATATGAAAACAATCAAAACATCTTTAAAAAAATATCGAGGGTTGTTGCAAAAATAAGCCTATATCTACCCATCTCCTTCATCCTTGAGAAATAAACAAAATATAATAATTTAATTAACAATCTTTAAGAATTTTCACGTCACACCTAAGATCCCCTAATGAGACTTCGGTGTGCAGTGTTCGTAGTGCAGTGGTTTAATATCCCTCTCCTAAAACAAAAACGTTTGAAAGTTTAATACTGTTTTTTAGTGTCTCCTTAAATAAATACTTGATTACATCCAGGGAGTGTATGAAAGGGAGAATCTGTATTTATTACAACCCTTGAAGATTATTAAAAAAAAAGTTAAAAAGGTGTAAGTAAATCTTCTTTTTCTCTTTAAGTAATATCATTGCAAGAAATCCCAGCTGTAAATATTTCTGTTTTACACCATTTGGTTATCTTCTAATTAAGTATCAGATGAGGTCAAAGTTCGAGTCTTAAGCCCTCTTTAACTTACATGAAGTGTCAACAGTCTTGGATCTCTACTGGAGATTAAGAAATCATAGCAGCCTGGGGAAGCCCCTTAAGTTAGGAGCAGGTGCTATGTTCGGCCTCGTTGCGTCCCGGGCTCAATCCGAATCAGCCGTAACGGTCACGCTTTGTGGACCGCGTTCGACTTCTGTCGCTCCCCTTTTTCTTGTAGAAAAACGCGAGGCGCGCCACATGGCGGTCACACTTGCCACGTGCTACCACTTACGGTAAATACATGGTGCGTGTCATACGAGATGATGCAGTCAGCTATTGTTGCATTTATCTTATTGTTTGTATGATGAGCAGGGATTAATGACTTTGAGGGTCATGGCGGGAAAGTGAGAAATGAATATGTTTGTTTCATGCAATTATTGCATGCTCTAGACAAGCTGTTCGGAAGCTACCAATAAATGACAACTGAAGATATGTGTTTCAGCATGATCAAACGATGTTGAATATACATAATTATTATCTGAAATGTGTGTATGCAGTATACAGCATCATTAAGATACTGTCAATGTTTAAGAATTTATAGAAGGAAGTATGTTGCTTAATAAATTTTAATTGAGATATCACATAAAAATGCGAAGAAAATCTAAAACTTCTGTTAGCAACCAAAAATGTTCATGCGGTTTTATTTAATTCGATGTTGCTGGATCTTTAACACGTTCACTACCGGGTTAAAATTAATGGAATTTTATTTTATTCAGAAATTACGATTTCATACCAGTAAATACTAATGGCAATATTTGCTTCATTTAATACGAGACATTTCATGATTACATAAAATAAAAATTCTTCCTTCAAAATTTCCGGTATGAATTCGTAATTTTGGATTAAAAATGGAATGTCAAATGAGATACCAAGCAACCCACGTATTCGTCCTCGATAGCGAACGTGTTAAGCTAAGTTCGTATTTGTCTGACGCGTATGATTATGTGTATCACACTAAAGACTAGCTATAGTTTATTGAGAAAACCTGGCATACATAATAGTTTAATTTATAAGTATTCTATTTATTTTCATAGATGTTACATCAAGTGCATCACAATTATGTTTACTTAATGAATTTAAACATACGGTTTAAAGCTGCAAAAGCATGTCGAAACAAGATTGTGTGTTTTAAGACACTTGAAGATGGGGTATTTAAATATCAAACCCGATTGGGTGATTGTGTTCCAAGTTTTTGAATACCACTATTTACATCTAGTATCTTCGGCTTATTTAATTGAAGAGATCTGCGATTAACGGAAGAAGATTTTTATATGGAAATAGTGGTATTTAAAATACCGGAACACAGTCACCCCTGCGATCCTGCAAACTGCACAGAAGTTATTTGAAATTTTATCATCTCGCAGTGTATCACTTGTAGGAGGATTTTGCGTTATCGATAACGAATCGTGGCATGATGTTGTGCCCAACGTTCAAAGCAGTGTTGCTAGAAATTCCCCGGACGTTCCGATTTATTATTATTAAATTTTCCGCGGGGAACAACTAATTTGACAATTCTTCATAGTGTAAATCTTCCAGTCCCGTAACATAACACATAATTTCTTTTCGAGCACCAAAGAGTGAAACTGTTGTACCAGAAATTTAACTTCGTGAAAATATATGTTAACGTAATTGTGAAAAAAAAAACAAAAGATTTAGCAGCGCAGAAATGAAATCAATATTTCACAACATTCCGAGAAAAATATACTAGAACTACACAAGTTGATTTCTTTTAAATATTCTATAGCTTCCCAATTTCTATGCCCAATTGATGTTTTCTAAAATAAATTTAAAATGGTCTAATGCAAAACATATCTTTAACCTGAAATGTTCTAGAATTAGTTCATTTAACATCTAGTATACTCACAATGCCATTAAGAAAAAAAAAAAAAAAAAAAAAAAAAAGCTCTCCAAGAAGTAAAGTCTTCTACAATTAGTTACGATTTTCGAACAATATTTAATTTAATATTATATTACTTTGATAACTAAATAATTTTTTAGTTTGTGTTTTGCCATTACACAGTAACTGAATAATGAAATAAACATTTTGATATTTTTAAATGTTCGTTTAATTTTGTCCCGTTATTTCTGACCAAACCTCGATTTTATTTTTATTTTTTTAACTTCACGTATTCCTAATTTGGTGAAATAAAAATCTGGCAACAATGGCTTCAAATATTTTTTTTTTCAAATATTAAAACTGAAACAATTATGTTACAGTTATATCAATTTAGAAAATCTGTTTGCAATATAAGTGAAAAATAAGCAAAATACCGCACTTAGCAAGAGATAATACTGAAAAACAATTCATTGAGATTGGAAAATATTTCACTCTTCCAGTACTTTTGCAGCATTTCTTTTATAAGATTATCAACTTTTCTAGTCAGTAGTCAGTAGATAACCATACTACGCATATAAGAGAGTTTTTAGGAGCGTTCGTAATTATATATAAATACGTAGCACCTATAGCCGTCGTCTGGTCCGTCCGTCAGTCCGCATATAACAGCGCAAAAACTACCCAACCGAATGATTTGAAATTTAATATATATTATCGTTGTAGAATTTTGTCGAGTCATTTCAAATTTTATGAAAATCGAATCAAAACTTTAAAAAAATATTAATAAAAGTTTTCTTTATTCTATTAAGTCCTATCGTACGTAATCTATATAATAAAAGCGCAAGTCATGTGACTGAGGAAAACAAATACGGGCACACCACGTCTTTTTTCATATGCCAGGTGGCCATTTTTATAAAAAATTATTTTTTCGAATAAAATTACATAAAAGTTACATTTTTAGAAAGATCGTTCAAAAAAATTGTTTGCTTGAGAGATGAGTTCCATTAAAAAAATATATAGATTCTGAGATAACTTCAGTGGAAATTACGTTAACAGCCGAATATTTCAATCCATTAGAGTAAATAAACACAGGAGATTCGTTCATTATGAGCCATAAAAATACTAAACCATGGACGTAATCATTCGCAAATCAAGATCTGCATGGTGAATTTTACAGTGCTGTCGGGTGTAGAAAAAAAATCGCATTTGTAAACGTGTCATACGTAATAAGAAAAAAAAAGCCATACTCATTTCGATCATAGCAAACGATATAATTCATTTCACTGAAATAATAAGGATGACTTTTTTTTTTTTACATTTGAAATTAGTTATAAAACGAACGCACCTCCTATGTCACGTTTAGCGTACAATTTTCAACTTGTTCATTTTTTATATAGAAAACGTCAAAACAGAATTTTGGGACATTTTGCGCTATTATAAAAACGAATTTTCAAGGGCAGATTTAGAGTCTTTAAGGGATGAACCGTATTACAAACTTAGGATTTCCACGCAAGGATGGATTTACTCTAATTGGACTGAACAAAGAACAAACTCAACAGTACATATACAGTAGGTGTTCGAAATAACGACAGTCTAATTGGATTGAACAAAGAACAAACTCAACAGTACCAAATACAGTAGGGTTTTCGATATAACGACAGTACATTATAGAGACTGTGCCACTCTAAGGAACGATCGACAAAAATCTGCTATATGTAACCATTCACGCACATTACATTGCATATAACAACCAATTAAACCAAACATTCCAATAAAACAAGCTTTTTCAGTTATTCTACTATAGTTGTTTGAGATTGTGCGTCATAAAAACTTGAAGACGTTTCGAATCTTTCAAAAATAGAAAAAAATCAATTTCTTCCTTAATTTAGTTCTCAATTCATGAGTGAAAATATTACATATTTATTATTGTCTCTATGCAACATGTATTTTAAAACATTTACTGCATATAAAACTGCTTGTTTCTTCATTTCAAAAGTTAAGTTCAATAAAGACTATTTCGAAACTTATTAAAGACATATTTATTCAGTAGTTATGGATAGTTTTTACGTTCTTTAGGAGCTATTTCTGGCAGTCAGACTCATTCGTAGTTGCTATTTTTCATTCATTATATACCCAGAATAGTTATTGGACAGGGACGGTGAACCTATGGCACACATGCCATAAGTGGCACGAATATTTTCGGTACGACATTAATTGACATTCTAAAACAAAATACATCTAATTGACATTCTAAAACAAATAATCTTAGACTAGCTGAATTTGTCTAAATTCCACTGATTCTGAATTGAAGAAGCTGAAATACAACTTAATTAATCCCAATCTAATTCATTTTTGGCGGATTATATATATATATATATATATATATATATATTATTAAGAAAGAATTTGGAGACTATCGAAAAGGAAAGATTATCGGGCATTATAAGCAAAAATGCCTGTGATAAACTTATGACAATTTGAAATTCAATGCCAGACCGGAAGATCTGCTTAAAGAAATTGTCGTTTGCCATTTTGACAATTTTTCCTGCGAGTTAGTATTGTCGGAAATTAATAATATGAATAAAACCCAAGCGGAGAAAATTCTGCCATAAGGCAGAATACGCAGATTGCCATCCACAGCTTTTAATTTTCCTTGGACTTAATTTTCCTTTAATAAAAAAACTATTCAATATCACGCGTAAAAAATCTTCAGTATCTTCAGTAATCTTCATTACATTAAAACATTTTACGTACTATAATTTACGTACTATACGTACGTATATTACGTACATACATTACGTACAAATACTACGTACATATTACGTATATTGCGTACGTACTATATTTTACGTACTCCTTTATATATGGATTGGCTGAGACTTTTCATACACATGAATTTTACTGTAGACTGTAAGAATTAGCCCTATGTGGCTAAAAAATCAAGCTGAAATCTCTTGTCAGATGATTTCAGTTCAACTCGCACTCCCTTAAAAAATAAGAAAATATCAACTTTATATCAATTATTTGACATCTAAGACAGAAATAGTATTAAAAATATATATATATCTAAAATGTAACATCGTATATTACCCATATATTTTAACCCTGAAAACAAAATTCCAAGTAATTTTGATTCATTGTTGTTATTTGATCCACTATTTTTTTTTTAGTTTTTGGCATGGCATCTTCACGTAAAATATCTTATTAAAAAAAATTTGGCACGCGGATATGTAAAGGTTTGTTATTTTCGCTGTTAGTTACTATTTTTATAAAATTTAAAATATTTTCTAAAAAAATTTCTGGTAATACAAATTGTATTTTAGATTTTTGTTTTATGTAATGAAGCATTAGATAGGCGGATGTATCCGTTTGAAGTATTTAAGAGGTTAAAAAACATTAAAAGTGGCTTAGATCGGGGCCTTCGAGATGTCGCTGTGTGTCTTACACCTGTAGGACACACAGCGACATCTCGGAGGCCCCGCTTAGATATGTATGTCAACCAGGAGGCTCCTTATCATCACCCAAGGGAGGGGCCCCTATCGCCGCGCCCTTGAATTCGCCATTGGAATTTTTTAATGTCTCACGTTGGCAAAAAAAGGGTGTTTTTAAGGAATGGAAAGAGGATGGCTTGGATTATAAAATGGTTTCTGAAATTTAGTTGAACTTGTTCAAATTTTTAAATATTCCAAATCACATATTTTTTTTTTTTTTTTTTTTTTTGTTATTTGATATATTTTATGATGCATCAAGGAAAAATTTTTCACCTTACTAATTGCACGGAAGTGGGAAAATTTACTAGATTTTTTTTAAAGAAAGCAAATTCTTCTAATTGCTGTTACATTTTTATCTCAAACTGCATTGCTTTGTGTATAAGCCAAATATTAAATAATAAAACGAAATCTCTTGACACAGAAATGATTCGAGATATACCATTCGGCTAGGAACTGTCAATTGTGTCATTTTTCAGGATGTGAATGAAATTTTTGAAATAGAGTTCTACTAGGTGTTGCCACTTGAAATTTTCAAAATTTTGTCACTGCAATCGCAACTGTTAGAATTTAATTGTTGTTTTACATATGATTCTTGAGCGCATACCTCAAAATATTTTAAACCAAAATTTCATTCAGTTTCTGCGAACGATATGATAGTTAAGGACTCATATATCGGGATAGTTTTTTTTTTTATAATCACCCTGTATGACCAAACAATACATAAATGCAATTCTAATTTGATACATAAATGTAACACTATTAAACTTTACTGTCTTATCAGATAAAATGTTCTACTTTAAAAGGTTATACCTTTTTCTGCTTTTAAACATCGTCTTTCTTCCGTTATTGTGTTTAATAATGCATGTTTAGTTTCGTCTTTCGTTTATAAATTATTTTTAAAGTGAAGTCGAGATAGTTAAGCATGTTTATAAATAATATAGAACAATGTAATTATGTTAATCAAAAACATAAAGTAAAAACACAAGTAATCGATATTTATACTTTGAAATCATTGAAAAACATTTTTTTTTTAATATACCGAATTGAATTTTTTTTTAAAGGAAAAATGAGCATGGGAAAGATATGACCTCCCTTCTTACTTTTCCGATAATTCTCTTTGCACAAAATATTTTTTAAATGTTAAATTAAAATATTCGTTTTCCAAATGATAACAATTTTCATCGTATATTACAGAAAATATATTACATTACTTAAATAATTGCTATCATTTTAGAGCTATACATTTTATCACTAATTA